>JAJPUD010000522.1:263086-275891 GCA_023553655.1 Myrmecobius fasciatus
AATTGATCATCGTATAGTCTTGTTGCTATGTATAATGTTCTCCTGGTTCTGCTGATTTCACTCAGCATCAGTTCATGCAAGTCTCTCCAATCCTCTCTGAAATCCTCCAGTTGGTCATTTCTTACAGAACAATAATATTCCATAACATTCATATACCATAATTTATTCAGCCATTCTCCAATTGATGGGCATCTTTTCAATTTCCAGTTTCTTGCCACTACAAAAAGGGCTGCCACAAACATTTTTGCACATGTGGGTCCCTTTCCCTCCTTAAAAATCTCTTTGGGATATAGGCCCAGTAGAAACACTGCTGGGTCAAAGGGTATGCACTGTTTGATAACTTTTTGAGCATAGCTCCAAATTGCTCTCCAGAATGGTTGGATCCGTTCACAGTTCCACCAACAATGTATCAGTGTCCCAGTTTTCCCACATCCCCTCCAACAGCTATCATTATCATTTCCTGTCATTTTAGCCAATCTGACAGGTGTGTAGTGGTATCTCAGAGTTGTCTTAATTTGCATTTCTCTGATCAATAGTGACTTGGAGCACCTTTTCATGTGACCGGAAATAGTTTCAATTTCTTCGTCTGAAAATTGTCTGTTCATATCTTTTGACCATTTGTCAATTGGAGAATGGCTTGAATTCTTATATATTTGAGTCAATTCTCTATATATTTTAGAAATGAGGCCTATATCAGAACCTTTGGATGTAAAAATATGGAAAATTTAAATATTAAATAAATAGGGGGAAAAGTGATTGGCTCCCAAGTTAATTTCTCTCCAGCGACTCTTCTTGGATTGGACTCCATAATGACATGGAATCATATTGATGAGGTGGAAACCTCATCACTAGGAAACTCATCATTCTGTGAGATGGCACAGTTTTAGTACTCACACCTCATCAGTGCCCTCTGGCCTTCTGATTGGAGAGTTAGAGGATGGAATAAAGAACTCTTCCCAAAGCCTCTATTTCCAGGCTATCTCTTTATTTCCTATCAACTTGTACTTCTTGAATTTGACTCCCCCTTCTCTACCACCTCTCCCTCTTCAACTTTCTTTTGTGTATTTTCTTCTCCCATCAAATGTAAGCTCCTTAAGATCAGTAGTTGGCATTGAAATGAAATGACTTTTTCTTATATATGTCCTCAGCATGTAATATAATGCCTGGCACACACACAGTAGGCATTTAGTGAATATTGATTGACTATTCTTCAGGATCTGTACTGGTCTACAAAGAAAGGCTCTACCCATCAGCTGTTCTTTGGGGGCCCTTCTCTATTGGCTTTCTGTCAGCACTTTCTCTCCCTTGGACTACTAGGAGGAAAGAGGGAAATTCTCTCCCTAGTACTGTTGATTAAAAACATTAGTTAGTAAAAACAGACAAACAAAACCAAACATGTTTGCCTAGATGAGGTTGAATACTTGGAGACTTTCTTTTGCTTTGCTACTTTTCCCCCTGAATCCAGGCCTCCCATTAATAATTTTTAGAAATGAACTTCTTTGACTTTGACAGTAAATGAGTGGGCCCAAACTTCCAGAGTTGGTCATTATCTGATCAAGGAGGAAAACTCCTTGGAAGAAGAAATGACTGCTGCCAAATCTTTTAGTTGCTGATTGATTAAAATATAGATTGAACCCTGACCTAGATGACTATTAGAGATGGTCCTCATGAATTTGAATCCTTTGGTTTTCTCCATCATGTTTCCAGGAGTCTCATTACCACCCAAGATTCAATCAGCCTTGTTACTCATATCTCATCAGAATCCCTTTGTTCCTGTGACTGGAGGTACAACAGAGCTTCTCCCCCATAACTTTATTTAAGAAGGGAATTTATGCCACAGCTCTCTTCATTTCTATCTGACTACTTCTCTTTGGATTTCTCCATTATGTCTCTGACCAAGGTACTTTATGCCCTTTGCAGAGTGTATGTGTATTGTGTGTGTATGTGTGTGCATGTGTGTGGTGATCTTTCCTTCTACAGAAACTTCCAGTTCAAATCAGCAAGCCTTAATTAAGTTCTTATGATGTGCAAGGAGAAATCAACCCCAAGTTTCTAAGGCAGATGCTTCCTAGAAATCAGGATTACTGTGAAGACAGAGCAAAATTCTATATACATGTGATTTCTTATCAAGCAGATAAACACTTTCCCTTAATGCATTAACTTTATTTTTAATTAATGGAATGTAACAAGTATTTCTATAACATAGTATATTAAAAATGACTGTACATGAAAATACAAATATATTATGTATTTGTTATTCCTTTTAAATATGTAATAAAGTTATTATGTAATTATTTCTTCCTTTTTTCTTCTCTCCCCCAATATAAAGATGGCCATCATTAGACACACACATATGCACATATATGTAAAAATTCTTCTATACATACTTTTATGTATCAGTTCTTTTTCTGGATGAAAAATGTATAAGCCCTAAGACATTTTTTTTCTCCCGTCTACTCCTTTAGACTTAGTATTCTGCTCATGCTGCATTATTTGAAGCTTCACAACCTCAGACTACATCTAAACCAAACTAAAACCCATAAGTAACTAGCATTTGGGGACTACCACTCACTCAGGCATCAATCTTTCCTTATGGTGATTTTGTTAATAAGATGCAGGAAGCTCTTTAAGACTGGGAGACAGACATGAAAAAGTAATCATCATTATCCTTCCAAGACAGCACTTTTCTGTCCTTACTCAAGATTCTATTCTTTTTACTGGTAATAAGCTTTGTTTAGATCAGAGTTCCCGAGTGTTCATTTGCATGTGTTCATGCTTGCCAGTCCTGTCTAATCTGCTGTGTGGGCTGGAATCCATATGTATGAGCAGGGATGGTGCAGCAGGTCAGGAAGGATGAAAGATGTTGTCTCTCTGTGCTCAATTCCTCTTTAATATGGAACAAACCCCTAGACAGGGCCAACTGTCTCCAGATGATGAGTTGTTGAATGGAAAGATGGGAATGTGCGAGGAGACAACATTATCTCTTTCTTTCAACATTTTTTTCTTTTAATATTTCTAAAGTTATTCACCTTGTAACTTCCCAAATTCATATTTACAAAAGAAACAAAAATTGATTTTTAGAAATCTCCAAAGAATAAAATAATCCTTAGAAAGTACATAGATAGATATTTACCAAAATATGCATATCAGGAAATTTTTGTGGTATTAAAGAACAGGAAACCAAAGAGATGTCTGTGTATTGGAGAATGGCTAAACAAGTTGTCATGATAAATGAATGTACTATAAATATACATGAATGTATTGTGCTGTAAGAAATGATGAATGTGAAAAATTAAGATGAGGAGAAAACTTTATAAGCTGGTGCAGAGGGAAGCAAGCAGCAGAAGAAAAGCAATATATATAATGACTGTAACAATGTAAATGGAAAAAATAATAAAATAAAATTGAATCCTCTGTAATTATAGTAACCATGCATTGTCAGAGAAAACATGAGGCAATGTACCTCCTTCTCTTTCTTTGCTGAAGTTGGGGGTTATGGATGTGGAAAATGATATATACTATCAAACAGTTGATATGTTGATTTGTTTTGCAGAAATGTTTTCCCCTTCTCTCAGTCTTTATCACAAGAGACGGCTCCCTGGGCAAGGGAGGAAGAAAATATATTTAGAAATAATGATGCTACAAAAGCAAAATATATCAATAAAATATTTTTAAAACGAAAATCAAGGCTACATTGTTCACTTTATAAAAGCCTTGTTTCAGAAGTTTTTTTTTTCTCTCTGTTTTGTGAACCAGAATATGAAGAATTTTTTTTTACGTGTTACATTTGTGGATATATAAAAAATACATACTCTTACACTGCTAGGAATATACAACTGTATGTATGCATAGAAATGTGTGATAAAATCCCATTGTCTGTGAATTCAGTAGCTTCACACATAATTATATTTTGCTTAATATCATGAGAAGTAATGAGGCAGGATATCCATTCTCATTGGATGATCATTTGTCTGGAATATGATAGAGATAATTTCTGCTTTAGGTGTGGGGTTAAGTTAGAAGGAATTAGAGATCTCATTTAGCATAGAGAACCTATGATTCCAAAGGCCAAACCACTATGTGCTTCATCATAGCTCTGGGAAAACAGACATACTTCATGAGCCAGTCCACTACATGTTTTAGCATAGCTCCAGTCAAACAGGTAGATGTCAACCTTCTAGGTGCCTAAGCAAACAGTGACCCAGCAGCACGAGCCCCTATGCTTCAATGTAGTGCTAGGCAAATAGGCAGCCTCCATAGGCCAGACTACCACATACTTTAGTGTAGATCCAGGAAGATATGGAAATACCCACATCAGACAGCATTACAAGTACTCTAGCTCAGCACCAAATAAGCTGCTAGACCCCTACAATCCTTACCAGTACCTGTCACTCTCCATTCTACTCCCTTAGCAACATATGCAAGGGTTTTACATGGGCCTCAGGGTAACATCAGTGGTGTACAAAATAAATAGTCAGGACCTGTATCCACTGGCAAAAGAGGACTAAGATAGTACTCCTCTCTCCCTGGAAGCAGAGCTCAAATTTTTTTTTAAAAAAAGGCTCTCAAAATGAGCAACAACAACAACAACAACAACAACAACAACAAAAATAGAATCTGATCCTAGAAAATTATTATGGTGAGAGGGAAGTTAAAAGCACAAACTAAGAAGAGGACAACAATGTCAAAATACCTATGGACAAAATTCCAAAGAAAAATGGGATATGATCTCAAGTCCAGAAAGAGTTCATGAAAAAGTTAAAAAAAAAAGACCTTAAAATCATATGAGAGGGGTAGAAGAAAAATTGGGAAAAGAAATGGTGTAGGAGAATTATGAAAAAAAAGTCAACAACTTGGAAAAGTGCTTAAAAAGTAGAATTGGCTAAGCTAAATGGAAAAGGAGATACAAAAATCCACTGAAGAAGACAACTCCTTACAAAGTATATAATTGGTTAAATGGAGAAGAAAATACAAAAGCTAATTGAAGAAAATAACTCCTTAAAAGTTACAATAGTAGATGCAGAAGGAAGGGAGAGGTAAAATGGGGGTAAATTATTTCACATGAACAAGTGCAAAAGACCTACAGTGGAGGAGAGGAGAGAAAAGTGTTTGATGAGCATTGAGTGAACCTTATTTTCATCAATATTGGCTCAAAGAGAGAATAATATACACAATCAGATGAATGTAGAAATCTATTTTACTTAACAGAAAAGGAGGGCAAAATATTAAATGAAAGAGGAGGGGCCTGACAGAAGGGAGGATAGATCAGAGGATCTTGTAAAAGCAAAACACTCATAAGGAGGGAAAAGGTAAAAGGAGAAAGAGGACAAACAGGAAGAAAATTAAAATGGAAGAAAATATACAGGGTAGTAATTATAACTGAATATAAATGGGATGAACTCTCCTATAAAACAGAAGCAGATAGCAGAGTAAATAAAAAAAACAGAATTCTACAATATGTTTACAAGCAACATATTGTAATCAGAGAGGAACATACAGAATAAAGATGAAGGGCTGGAGCAGATTCTATTATGCTTCAGCTGAAGTTAAAAAAGCAATCCTGATCTCAGTCAAAGTAAAAGCAAAATTAGATCTAATTAAAAGAGATAAGGAAGGAAACCAAATCTTGCTAAAAAGGTTCCATAGACAATGAAGCCATATTAATACTACATACAAACACACACACACACACACACACACACACAAACACAAACACCAAACACCAAATAGTATAGCATTCCATTTCTTAAAGGACAAGTTAAGTGAATTACAGGAAAACATAGATGACAAAACTATACTGCCTTCTCTCAGAACTTAATAAATACACCAAAAAAAATAAATAAAAGAAATGAAAGAGGTAAATATAATATTAGAACAATGAGAAATGACAGACCTTGAAGAAAACTGAATGGGAACACACAGGAATATGTCTTTTTTTTCAGCAGCTCATGACACAAAAAAGACCATGCAATAGAGCATAAAACCTCAAAACTAAATGTAAAAAGGCAGAAATATTAAATATCTTTTTAATGCAATAAAAATTACATTCAACAAAGGGCAGTGGAAAGATAGATATAAATTAATTGGAAACTAAATGATCTAATCTAAAGAATAAATATATCAAAGAACAAATCATAGAAACAATTTATTTCATGAAAGAGAATTACAGCAATGAAAAAACATGTTAAAATTTAAGGAATACAGCCAAGGCAATGCTTAGTGGAAATTATATTTTTCTAAATTCTTACATCAACAAAATGGAAAAAAGAATAGATCAATGAATTGAGCATGAAATTGAAAAAAAAGTGAAAAAAAAAACAAATTGAAAAAATTCCCAATTGAGCACCAAATTGGAAATTCTGAAAATCAAAGGTGAGATTAAAAAGATTGAAAGTAAAAACAAAATGAAACAAAAACTCTTAAGCAAATATATCTAGGAAATGGCTTTATGAAAAAAACCCCCACTAAGATAAGCCTCTGGTTAATTTGCTTAAAAAAAATAAGAAAACAAAATATCTAATGTCAAAAATTAAAATGAATATTGATGCAAATTTTGAACAAATTACTAACAATTACTGTAATATATCATAAGCAATGTGCACTCTTATCAAGTTGGTTTTGTACTAGGAATGAAAAGGTTGGTTCAATATTAGGAAAACTAGTACCATAATTGATCATATTAATAACAAAACAAACAGAAATAATGTGATTATTTCAATAGATGTTGAAAAAGCTTTTTGACAAAATTTAGCACCCATTCCTATTGAAAAACACAAGCAAGAATAGGAATAAAAGGAGCTTCCTTAAAATGACAAGCAGTATCTATCTAAAACCATAAGAAAACATTATCTGGAAATAAACTAGAAGCCTTCTCATTAGGATCAGAAGTGAAGCCAGGATATTCATTATCACCATTATTATTCAATATAACACTAGAAATTTTAGTTACAACAATAACAGAAGAAGAGGAAACAAAAGGAATTAGAATGGCAATGAAGAAACAAAACTATCACTATTTGTAAATGATATGACGATATGGAGAATCCTAGAGCATCAATTAAAAAAATAATTGAAATAATCAACAAATTTAACAAAGTTGTTGGATTTAATATAAACCCACAAAAATCACTAGCATTTCTCTGTAAGACCAGCAAAGTCCAGCAGCATGAGATAGAAAAAGAAATTCCATTTAAAGTAATTGTAAAGAATGTGAAATACTTAGTAATCTACTTGCTAAAATAAATCCAAGAACTATATGAAGACAATTATAAAACACTTTTTATATAAATAAAGTCCAATATAAACAACTGGAAAAAATATCACTCATTCATAGATAGACTGAGCCAACATGACAAAATGTCAATTTTGACCAAACTAAATTACTTATTCTGTCCTATGCCAATGAAACTACCAAAAATCACCTATTAGAACTTTTGTTTTGGAAAAACAAAAAATCAAAAATATGAAGGGAATTAATGGGGAGATATACAAAGAAAACTGGCCTAGCAATACTAGATCTCAAACTATATTATAAAGCAATAATCACCAAAAACTCTCTGGTACTGGCTAAGATATAGAGTGCTAGATCAGTGAAACAGATTAGATATACAAGACATAGTAGTCAAGGCCTATAATAACCTATTGTTTGATAAACCCAAAGACTCCAATTTATGGAATAAGAACTAACTATTTCACAAAACCTGCTGGGAAAACTGGAAAACAATAAGAGGCAAACTAGATATAGAGCAACATCTCACACTATATAATGAGATAAGATCAAATGGGTGCATGATTTGGTCATAAAGCATGACACCATAAGCAAATTAGAACCTGTCAGGTCTACAGGAAGTGGAAGAATTCATGACCAAAGAAAAGATAGCATTACAAAATGTAAAATAGATAATTTTGGTTATATTAAATATAACCAAATTGTCTTTATTCAAACAAAACCAATGCAATTTAGATTTGAAGGAAAGCAGAAATCTGAAAAAAAAAGTCTTTAAAGTGACTCTGTTCAAGGTCTCATTTCTCAAATATATAGTGAACTAAATCAAATTTATAAGAATGCAAGTCATTACTCAATTGACAAATAGTCAAAAGCCATGAACAAGCAGTTTTCAGATGAAGATATGAAAACTATCCACAGGCATATGAAGAAATGCTTTAAATTACTTTTGATTAGAGAAATATAAATTAAAACAAACTATGAGATACCATCTCACATCTATCAGATTGGCTAATATGAAAGTGATAAATATTAGAGAGAATGTGGGAAACCTGGGACATTAATATACTGTTGGTGGAGTTATGAACTTATCCAATCATTTTGTAGAGCAATTTGAAATTATGCCCAAAGAACTACAGAACTGCACATACTCTTTGATCCAGCAGTGCCACTAAGTATAAATTTTAAAAAGACCATAAAAGTGGGAAAAGGGCCTATATGTGCAAAATTATTTATAGAAATCTTTTTCATAGTGGCAAAATATTGGAAAGTGAAGGGACATTCATTGATTGAGTAATGGCTGAATAAGCATGATATAAGAATAGAATAAAATAGGAAAAAATGTTGAACAGGCAAATTTCAGAAAAAAACCTGGCAAGATTTGTACTAACTGACTCAAAATAAAATAAGCAGAATCAAAAAAAATTGTACACATTATCAGTAACATTATGTGATGATCAAATATGAATGATTCAACTCTTCTAGTAATGTAATGATCTAAGACAAGTACAAAGGACTCCTAAAGGAAAATGCTATCCATATCAGATAAGAAACTGATGAACTGAATGAAAATCGAAGTATATTTTTCTACTTATGTTATTCTTTTTTGTATTTATTTTTCCTTTTGATTTGTTTCTTCTTTAACAACTGTGAGTAATATGGAAAAATGTTTTATATGATAGCACATGTATAAACTATATCAAACTGTCTACTATCTTCAAAAGACAGGAGGGGAAAGAGGGAGCATGAAAAATTTGGAACTCAAAATCTTGTAAAAATGAATGCTAAAAATATTCTTGACATAATTGGAGAAAAATACTATTTTTTAAAAAGAAAGAAAATCTATGTCTCTATGCAGTTGGGCTTGCAAATTTATGTATCATGTTTATGCATTCTAAACTTTGTGGGCAGACATATGTGAAAAACTAGGTCTTCACAAATTTACTGAAAGTTGGAGAATTTTTTTCTGCATTGAAAATGTGAAGATGGTGTTTCAAAATCTGACAATTGGAAAATGCTATGTTTCTCAACCCATCTGCACACTTGCCAAATTAATATTCTTAAAAAAACCCCTCAGATCTATGTTATTACCTTATTCAAAACTCCTCAGAGGTTCCTTTTTGCCTCTAGGGTACAGTACAAGCTCTTCTGCCTAACTCTTAAAACCTTCCAAAATTTATTTCCCACCTACTTTTTCAATTTTATTTCCTATTTAATCTCCTTCATACATTCTGTGTTCCAGTCATTGGCTGTCAAGTTGTTCCTTATACTTGATATTTCTATACTAGATATACTAAATAGATAGGTATAGATAGGAATGGTAGATAGATTAAGAGATGATACATAAAAATAGAAATGATAGATCTGTAGATCTCTATCTAGATAGGTATGTAGCCAGACTTATCTATAGCAAGACCTAATATTTTATACACATACACATGTATAAATATAGACATACATAAGAATATTTGTGTAAATATATTATATTAGCTAAAAGGTAAAGGTAAGGAAGACCTTATATTCAGCTATAGCCTATCAATATTGTCAATTTCAAATGGGTCCTTACCATTTGTTTCAAAGGCATGTGGTTCCCTGGATATTATTGATAGAAGGGTAGGAATGGGTAGAAGAAGATAAAGTTTGAAGACAATAGCAAACTGGAGAAGTAATCAATCTTGTTAGCCTTAAAAGTCACCAGTATCATTAAGTAATCACTAAAAATATCATTTCTCACTTACAAAGAACAGAAAGAGGGAAAAGAGAATAAACAAAGGGGAAAATCACAGTGAGAGATAATTATATATATATATATATACATATATAATGTGTGTGTGTGTGTGTGTGTGTGTGTGTGTAGATGTATATAAATACCTGGGAAAATTCTAGCTTAAAAAGGCCAACATCTCCCACTCATCTAACCTATTTCTTGCCACTGGATGCTGGAAAAAAGAATGAGATTAATGACTTTGCACAGCTCTGCCTCACTTAAATCCAATTCAGTTCTAAGTCAAGACATCATCCTCCTGACATCATTACTCCTCATTGAGAACAAAGGATGATAATGACAATATACATATATGTCTATTTTTCAAGCATTTGGTTTTTACCAGGATAATAATTTATATTTTAATATCAATTATAAAAGCAAACAATTCTGATGAACAATATTGACCAGTACAGTGATCAATCATAATATCAGAGGACCGATCTCATTTTTGGACTTGGTAATAATAATACTTAGATATAGCTGATATTTATATAGAGCTTAGTATGGTTATCTTCCCTTTCTAGATTGTTGTTCTACCTCACTTTTACCTTTTGGAATTCCAAATGCTCGACTCAGGTGTCATCATAAAGTTTTTCTTTATCTCTCCAGATGATAGTCCTATTTCCTTTGTATGACTCTTTTTATTTATTTTTATTTACTTTACACTTATTTATCTATATCCATATTATTTTCCCATAGATAACCAAAGTGTGCCTGAGAGCATTTCTTCTCTTCTTGGAGAATAGCCATCCCTCCAACAGAATATATATGCTTTGAGGGCAAGGACCATTTGATTGTTTGCCTCTATATCCCTAGTACCTTGCATCAGACCTGACACACAATCTGATGAAAGCTTATTGAATTGAATGGAAATGCTATAGATTAGATAATCTCCATTGTTGTCGGTCAGTCATTTTTCCCTTGTGTTCAATTCTTCATGATCCCATTGGAGGTTTTCCTGGAAAAATACTGGAGTACCATTTTCTCATCCAGATCATTCTACAGATAAGAAAACTGAGGAAAATAGAGTTAAGTGACTTTCCCAGGGCCACACAGCTAGCAAGTATCTGAGGCCAGATTTGAATTAAAAAAGATAAGCTTTTCTGACTCCAGGCCCAGCATTCTACTCACTATATCCACTGAGCCACCTAGTAGCCTGTAGAATCATCCTCTTACCTTATTACTAGTATTTGACTCAGTTTGAGGAAGAGAGAAAGATTTGGAGGGAAAAGAAAGAGAATAAGCTTTTATTAAACCTACTACGTGTCAGGTACTGTGCTAAGTGATTTACAAATAGTATCTGATTTGGTCTCAATGAGAGAGAAACAGAAAAATTTCCAAGACAGGACACTGAAGTGATTTCGAGAAATGGTATCTTTTTTCAGGTCTGCTAAACCAAGAAACCAAGAACAACAGTAGCAGAAATCCAAGTGACCAAAATCAAAATAATTAGCAACAGAATCCTTCACCAAAGGGATTCTTGCAATATCCTGAGTTTAACCAAGTAATAACTAACTCATATATTAAAGCTCTGAAAAGTGGAATAAAGTTTCCCACTCTGTGTAAATTTGCTGTTCCATTGTTTATCAGATGAAAGATTCAGCTGCTTTATCTGGGGTACATTCCACCATGTGCCCATTATAGTTCATTGTTCTCTTCCCCCTTCCATCTTCAGTATTTCTGAATAGAGTCTAGGAAGAATGCCTCTGAAGTTATAATCAATGGAAAATGAAGATCAAACTTCTCTAGTCTATAATGTAGATAGAAGGTAACATGAGCCAGATAATAAACTATTATCTCTTCCCATGGAAGATAATGAAGCATGGGGGAAAGAAGAATAGGAGAAGAAAAAGAAGAAACACTTATAGAGTGCCTACCATGTGTCAGGCACTGTGCTAAGCATATGACCTATGTTATCTTATTTGGAACACACAGCTACCCTGGGAAGAAGATGCTATTATTGTCCTCATTTTATAGTTGAGGAAACTAAGGCAGATGGGTAGCTAAGTGTTTTACCTAAGCTAATCTGAGGCTAAATTTTCCTTCAAGTCTTCCTGGCTTTAGGGGGGCAACTCTATTCACTGCATTACTTAATGCTGAATCTAGAATTAAGAAAGACTTAGATTTGAATTATCCTTCCAATACTTAATAATTTGTGCTTCTTCCTTTCCCTCTCCTTAAGATGGAAAATCTGCTTCAGGGTATTGAATCAAATCACAGGCCTGCTATTGCTATCTATCCACATGCTCACCACTAGTGACTTTCAGGGGGGTCTCCCACAGAGGATTCCATCAGGGATAAGAGTGATATTTCTCTTTCATCTTGGCAGAGTATAAAAGAGAGCTGGCCATCTCTCTCCCTGCAAACTCTTCTTTAACCACATAAATCTGCATTCCCTCACTAAAGTCTGCTTTTTTTTTCTTTTGCTGTATCAGCGAAAAGATAAATTCTATGTACTTGGAACATCATTCTCTTAGTTAAAACCTCCCTAGAGGAGCAATACTCAGAGGAACAAACACTGTGTGTGGGAATCAGAATAAGGTCTCTTGTGAAGAGAGACTGTGAAGAGAGGGGTGTCTTCTGTCAAAAAACAGTTTTTCTAAGTTAGCTATGGCCATAACTCACTGGTTTTCTACTATCTACCTCAGTATCAAGATTTCATTGTCATAATTCCTCTTATCAGATCACAAAAATATCTATCTTGATTCAGATCCTCTGATTCCAGCAAGTATATATGTGTGTGGGGGTAGGTTTGGGTGTGTAAAAGAGAGAGAGAGAGAGAGAGAGAGAGAGAGAGAGAGAGAGAGAGAGAG
>JAJPUD010000522.1:275991-307228 GCA_023553655.1 Myrmecobius fasciatus
AAAGGGAAGAGAGAGAAAGAGAGAGAGAGAGAGAGGAAAGGAAAGAGAGAAAGAGGGAGAGAAGGAAGGAGGAGAGAAAAAGATAGCAAGAGAGAGGGAGGGAGTGGGAGATAGAGACAGAGAGACAGAGACAAAGACAGAAAGACAAATCAGAGACCGAAAGACAGAGAAATAGAAGAAGGGTAGAGTCAGAGACAGACAGACAAATAGAAAAAGAGAGTCAGAGAAAGACATACAGAGATAGACAAAGAAACAAAAGAAAGGGAGAGAGAACTCTTAAAATCATACTCAATTTAACTGAACTAAAAGGTTTTTATCTAGGCACTATGCTAGGTAAATGGGGCAGTTCTCAAGAAATTTACCTTCCACAGCATCCCATCCATTGATGGGATATTGGAGCTGAGAAGCTATAAGAAGGGATGTGACTTGCTCAACATCTCACAACTTGAGCTAGAAAGTGACCCTAAGTCTTATGATTTCCAGTCTAGTGCAATGTCCAGTTCTACTAAGCCCTCTTGTTTTTCATCTGCACAGCTAATCTGGGTTAAAGTAAGGGAAAGCTCCTGGAAATGCCTTGTGTTCTTAGCCCTAGCTTAAAGTTGGTCACATGAGTCTCCAAGGTTATGCTATCTGAGCACCCAGCAGATTAGCTCCCCCATGGATATCTGGATTCAGGACCTAAAGAGATTTAGGAAACTCTGCAGTAGAATCAATCAAGACCAAGGTCCAAGTAGTCCCACATCTGAGGAAGGAGAATTCTTCAGTCTTTTTTTAAAATACAAAATATAAACTGAAACAAAGCTCTGGCAGCTCCTCAGAAAGGAAGGTCTGTCCACCACAACCATAGGTAAGCATTTTGGAGAGGTTGGGTTGCTGGATACTGGCATCTTGATTTTATGAGAAACATAAGATTAACACTGCTTGGATTGAACTCTGAATGTCCTCAAAGAGAGGAGATAGATAGACAACAGAGAGAGAGAGAGACAGAGACAGAGACAGAGACAGAGACAGAGACAGAGACAGAGACACAGAGATATGATATTGAAAACCAATAGTCTGAAAAACCCAAAACTCCATAAACTCAAGGCCTCAGAGTGAAAACTCATTCTGGGAGCAGGCCATAAGAGACACGTCTAAAGAAATTGGGAAATAGTGACAGAGGAGATAGAGAAAACACAGTCCCTTCCTTCAAGAACTTCCATACCAGATGGTAGGAATGAATATATAACTTTTCATATTTATTTTTCATTTTGCCTAATCCTTCCATATTCTATGCCCCACAGATATATTCTTCAGCATCTTATTTTACACTTATTCTGCATGTAGTCATATCCACATTCTCTATGTTGATTGGATTGTAAACTCCTTTAGAATAAAGATTGTTTCATTCTTTGCATTTGTCTCCTTAGCACTTAAGATAGTATCTAGCACATAGTAGATGCCTAAAAGATGCTTATAGGATCCAGTTTCCCCTTTTAAATTACAGCTTGGAGTTAGTTTGCTAAACCCAAGTGTACCTGGATTGCCCCTGCTCTAGTTGACTTTCTTCCTATCTCTGTGTCAACAGTAAATGGACATGGGATTGCCATTTGATGTCTCAGGTGTCAATTATTGTTTCCTCCTGATCTGGACTGCCTGAGTCTGAAATGTCCCATCTAATTGCGACAGCATATTTAATGCACAGAATGCAACTTGCCTCTCACTGTCTCTGTGTCTGTCTGTCTCTCTGTTTCTGTCTCTGCTCTCTTTCTCTCTCTCTCTCCATCTCTCTCTTCTCTCTCTTGATGTACTAGCATTTGATTTTTAGGGGATGATGCTGTGTTGAAGAAAAATTACTTGGAAGCTTTATTGGCCTGAAAGAAAAAAATGGAAAGTTAATTCCTCTTCAAGGATGAGTAGGAGCCCATGGTGATCACTTGGTCCCCCTTCAGTTCTCCTTCTAGAGCATGTCCAACTTCTTCAAACTAATGTCACCAAATAGTATACTGAGGTTCTTGTGTACAATGAGAGTCACCCATCTGGACAATTTTATACTCTGGCTTGGTACTACACTGAGTTGTGTTGGACAAATGCAGGTGAATGACACCCCTACAGAGCTGCTGGGAGAAACAGGGTACCAGGTCAGGCTTCATGCCTTCAGCAGTTTTTGAAATGTCTATCCTATTAAATCCAAACTGGCTGCTATCTTGATTGCTGAGTTGAGGTTACTGTGGTGGCCCTGACGTTGAGGGCACATTTGGATGAACTAGGAATTCTCCTTTCTCCCCAAACTAACCATAGAAGCTTCAGGGCATCAGCTATAGTTCTAATGAGCTTTAGTAGCCAAGTCACTGAAAATCTAGTAGTCAAATAGGTTTTTCTTACCACTTTCACTCATGTCAAACTTTTATCATGGAAAAATAGAATAGTAGAACTAGAGATCATCCTTATCTCTCCTGTTTCTTTTCTCAAGTGACTTAAAAAATCTATCTCAGTGAATTTATTACCATCCTAAATCAACTATGTGGTAGTTTACTTGAAGCCATCTCTTTTATTGTATGAAGGGGAAGCTTCAAGGAATGTGCATCTGTGTATGAGCAACATGCAGAGTAAATAAAATATAGATTCTGAAAACAGTGATATGCGCTCACAGCCCAACATAAAAAGAGTAAAATTTCTAGTCTATGTAAGACCCCAAGTACATCCAGGAATGTGTCATGGCAGGTAGATTATATTTTGTGAAATTTAGCTTAGAAGATTAGTATCATACCATCCTCCCTCTCCTTTCAAATCCAATCAGATTGTGTATCTTTCAATTTATCTGTGCCATTCTTGGATCTATTTATAGAGAATTGTGATGGTATAATGAAATTCAATTCAATTCATCAAGAATTTATTAATCATCTTTTTTTGTGTAAGACATTGTGGTAGGAACTATAGATAAAAAGACAAAAGTAAACATTCTCTGCCTTCAAGAAAAAAACATTTCAGAGGTGATGGGGAAAGGTTTGGAGTTTGGTCCTGCTTCCTCAACATCACCATCCTAAGATCTCGGGGAATTTCCTTTCTGAGATTCAGTTTCATCATATATAGGATAAGATGAGAAAAGTAACCATAAGTATATCATGTGGATGTTATGAGAACCAAGTGAAGGCCTGTCTCTAACACTCCTTTTACAATTGTAAAAGAAACCTATGTAAGTCAGGTGTGCTCATTACTTTTAGCCTAACAAGTTTCCAAGCGGTAACTTCACTACTACTAGACATTTCATTTGACATAAATATATACCTTTTAAACTCCATAAAGTGCCCCATGTTCTAGTTAGATCCCAATTATGAAAATAACAATTAAGTACTCATATTATTAAATTCATACTACTTATTTGCATCAGGCTGGAACCATTTACCATATTTCATATAAAATATGTACATATTTGTATATGTATATACATGCAGATATTGTAACTTCAAATAGTACAAATTAGAATAATGTGAAAATTAGAATATGACTATTATTATTACTAATTTGGTGTAGCTGTACTAGCATATTTAGAGTCAAAATGTTCCTCAGATATCAACTATTTTAAGAGCTTCCTTTTATGGATGAGGAAATTGAGAGGCTAAAATGTGAAAGATGAGGGATCTATAAATCCATGCTCACCTTCTCCACGTTCTGCATGGTGATATAGACTGACCACATTACCTTCCAGCATTATTTGCCTATATCTGCTTAGATAGCAGATAGCAAATAGAAATCAGATCTGGAGACAAACAGAAAGAGACAGAGAGATGGAGAGACAGAAGGGAGAGGGAAGAAGCTTTGATCTCACACAATGGGAAATTCTCCCAAAATCTCTAGATAGGCAAGCTGATCAAGTTGACAAGGGACAGGTTGAGAAGTGAATCTTATTGTATAAATCTGCCCTCTAAAGTCTATTCTTTTACTCCATGTATACCTTCTTTAAGAGACTTCAGAACCATACATGTGCTCCCTTAAAGCAAGGACAATGGATATCTTTCTTCTCCAAAGCTCTAGCACCTACTCTGGCCCTCATAGAAACCCACTGACTTTAAATTATTATTTCACCAATAAGGAGGATGTTTTTCAAATGATTCAGTCTTAAAGCCAATAAAATAAAAACTTATACTTAGTAGGTAGAAATACAGACTCCTTATTGGTGGAAGGTTAATTTATATACCCAGAAACTAAGCTATATCAACACTTCTGGTACAGAGCGAGCAATGAGGGAGAGTGTTAGTGACCCTGTTAGAATTTCTCCCTCTTCTCCATCAGAGAGGATAACCCCATGAGGCAAGCATAGACAGACCCTTATGGGCCAAGTTTATCAAATGCCCATTTGAGGTTCTGGCTTTTCCAACCTTAGAATCCCAAATCAGGAATTCTGCATGTGGTGGTCCATATCACATTATGACTGTATCTTGACATAAAAAAAGAAAGACAAAAGAATCACACAAAACCATGTATCCTTGCATCTGCTAAACCTTTTGAACAAATGAGTAAGGGTATTGGGCATTCCTGATTACTATTTGTACCTTTGCTCCCACCACAATAGGAGGCAAGAACTGCAAAACATGCTTAGGATAAAGAGTATAAAATGCACCCTCCAATCAATATTTAAAGACAAATTCAGAGGTTAGGGAAAGACCTAAGGGAAAACATTTTGGATCATGGGACATGAGGCCTTTTGAGAGAGAGATACCTGGACCCCAACCTGCCTAAAGACTTAGAGATTCCATGTTTACCCTCTGAGAGGCTGCTATTGGGTAGGTCATCCTAGAGAGAAGTAGGGTGGAGCCAAGCCATATAGGAGTTAAAATTGAAAGCTGTTGCCCTAGGATTAAGGAGAAGCACACCAACTAGTAGCTTCTTATTTTAATTATTATTGCTAAGTACTTGATGGAGCACAAGTGCTCCTCTTTGATGAAGGTAGAAAGATAATGAAAAAGAAGTCCTCATAAGGCCACCAGCATGTCCATCACTCTACTGCTTCTCAGTTCCAGAACTAGTGGTTATGATGTTGTTCCTAGGTGTAAATGCTAACTTATTAAACCAGCTATGCATAATACTGGTTTCAAGTCTTCAATATATGGGGATATTTTGGGGGAAGAGAGGAAGCCCGGTTTGTCCTGCCCTGGTTGCTCCTTGGCTAAGTTGCTCCTCCTTGCTTTCTTATGCATGAAAAGGGAGAACAATTCAACAGAATCTGCCTTTTGGGATGTAGCTTCCTACAAGGGCTCCTATTCTGGATTCCAATACTATCAGCACAGAGTATATCAACTTGAGGAGAGGAAAGAAGAAATTAACTTCTGCTGAAAGGAGAGCTACATCTTTTTTCTTAAGACTGAAATAGAGCTTTGATCTTCACTCATGTAGTTATCAGTTCTGACTCATAGCATAAATCTTTTCCCCCAAAACTCAGACATTCTTTGTGGTAGGAAAGGATTCCAACTCCCTGGCCCTCAGATTATCAGGAGATGCAAAGAAGGAAAGATACAAGGCTATGTGTTGCAAGATCCATCCCATGTGATCAATAATATTACCTGAGAATGATGAGCCATTATAACCAGTCAGGCATTTCATGGGGTCTGAGAATGATCCAGGGCTCCATTTTTCCAAGGAAATTCCAGTTTTAGAAAGAACTCCATTGAAGGCAAAATCACTGAGAAGAAAAAGAGCAGTGTGATACTTGAAGTGACCTTATTCCTTGCCTGTGGTCAGATGGCTGCCACACTAAGAAGATGTAAAGAAACTTGAAAAGCCTCATGTATCTCTGCCTCCAAGGTAAATGAGAGAAGCTTTATTCCTGTGCATGGTTCACAGATCCTGCATTTGGAAATGATTTGAATTAAGGTCCCTTGCTTGATATAGTTTTAAAATACAGATTGTGTTTCTGAGGGCAATCATTTCCCAAAACATATTTTAAGAAGTTAAGCAGCTATTTGATCATTTCTATCACTGGTAATCAGAGATGCATGTCTAAAAGTTTTTGATCTTTCCAGGTCTAAAGATGAATTGTAGCACTTGTATTCTTCTGTAGTTTATTGCAACTTTGTTTAGGCATTGATCAAAACAGTTTTTTTCCACCAAATCTTCTTAAATACCTAGAATACAACTTTTTCCCCCTAAAGATCCCATCAGTATAATGACTTTTCTGCCTACCTGCAGGTCTGATGAAGAAATAGTATCAATAATTTGGCTACACTTGTTTTATCCTGAAAGGAAAGTGAGTTGACTATATAGTGCTAATGTAAATTTAAGTCAATTTTATGCCATGCACTGGGAAAATAAATACAAGAAAACAGTGCCTGCCCTCAAGAAGCTTTTATTTTAATTGGAAAAGACAATATATTAAAATGAAACTGAAAAGCAGTGAAGAATAAAATTATAATAAAACCTAATAAGGATCTATATTTAGGCAGTACAGAGAAACAATTATTTTATCGATT
The DNA here is from genome assembly GCA_023553655.1 of Myrmecobius fasciatus. NCBI lineage: Eukaryota > Metazoa > Chordata > Mammalia > Dasyuromorphia > Myrmecobiidae > Myrmecobius > Myrmecobius fasciatus. The sequence continues at coordinate 282,438 of JAJPUD010000522.1, forward strand.
TAGAAAATATATTTTTCCCCAGTGACTGGGTTAGCATCATGTGGTCACAACCTGAAAATACACAATGTGGTATTTTAGAAGGAGCAGCAATGGAACAAGGCATATATATATATATATATATATATATATATATATGTCCTTACAAGTTGGGAAAATTGCATTCCCTTTATGTAACTATTTGCTGGTGGCCTTGGGCCAGAACTGTAACGTGTGATACTTGTCTTACGACAAAATAAATACCCATGGACCATGGGAGAGCAGTGTTTTGTAGTATTAAAATATGTTCATTTACTTAAAGCAATATTAACAAATGTTCCTTTTTCACAGCCAACGCCCCTTCCTCTTTGTTGTACTCCAGTATAGGTTCCAAATCTGGAAAATAATCTATTATGTGGAATCATAAGTTCAAATTAGGGCTTTGCTGCTTACAGTCTATGAAACCTTAAGCATGTTCCTTTTCCTTTCTCTCTGAGTCTCAGCACCCTCACTTTTAAATCGGGGAAAAAAATGCTCAGAGTCACTCTTTCCCAATGTTGCGAGAAACCAAAGAAAAGATGCACTTAGCAAACTGTATCAACAAAGGGTCAACATCTTTCTTTTCATGACCTCAGTATATCTTCATGGCCAGTCCCAGTTGGCAGACCTGTAGGTGACTTGGGTGAGATATGCAAATAATCCAGTTAATTCAGAACAAAAATTGTAGGGTATTGAATAGCTACATGTGACTATACTTTAAGCATCATCTATGTCACAAGGAAGAAATCAATTGACAAATATTTCTTAAAGATCTACTGTATGTCAGGTACTAGGGGAAACAAAAAGAAAAATTTCTATGACTGGTTGGCCACAGAAAATCAATGTGTGTGTTCTAATATGTGTACATAGGTTGTGTAGAACAACACTTCTAAATTGTAAAAATAAGCAGACTTTTTTTAATAGCATTCCAAAGTGTGTAAGTCATGTTATTAACGCATTTGAATAGTAAAAAAAGAAAAAACAACAACTTTTACTATGAGTAAAAATATTATTTATGACTACCCACTCATAAAAAGCTGTATTATTGATCACTGTGTTCCAGTAAATATTTTACATTTTGTTAATATTTATTGTAGTATTAACTATGTTTTAAGAAGGAAATTTGAGATAGTTTTGACAGCTTGTTGGGCTGTTGCCCTGGAGATGGATTCTATGGAGATAGGTCTTTAGAATATGCAAAATCTATTGTCAATTTAGCTCTTCTTTTTCTGAAGGTATAAGCAAATTAATTCTATGAAATTGAGCACTGGGCTAAGAATTTTTTAAAAAAAATATTTGGGTTTTAAGAATAACTTGAAGGACAAAAGCTGAGTCAAATGATGCAGTACCTTATTTTCGACCATAAAGGCAAAGAAAATAGAGACACAATGAAAACTTTATACATCCTCAGGGAACTGAATGGTGAGAACTGTAGTCCCAGAAATAAGAAGTCATCTGCAGTTACAACCTTGGTTAGAAGTAATTCTGGCTATTATCTTTCTTAAATATTGTTTCTGGCTATTATCTTTCTTAAATATTGTTTCAGCATTATTAACAATTACATCATAAATATTTTGTATAGCTAGTAACTTTAATATTGAGTTAATTGTAGGAATTATGGAAATATATATGCATATGGGTGTGTATGTATATATTTGAGCAATTACTCAAGAGGAAAGAGATTTCATCAGTTTCTTATACTTATTTATAAATTATATAATTCACTATTAAAATAGCTACATACATTAGAAACATTTATAAAATAGAAATTAAAGATGATTGAGATAAAAATGAAATGATATTTCATCCTATAGTCAATAGGAAGCAACTGGAGCTTATTGTATAGTGACATGGTTGGTTTTGAGCTTTAGAAAAACAACTTTGGCAACAATGTGAAGAACTGGCTAGAGAGGTCAGAGGCTTGAGGCAAGGAGACTAATTGGAGGACCATTGCGATAATCCAGCAAGAAGTGATGAAGGTCAGAATAAATAAAGTTTTCCTCAAAATAATAACAGCATCTATTTAAAACCATCAGCAAGCATTATTTGTAAGAGGAAGAAGCTAGATGCATTCTCAGTGAGGTCAGGGGTAAAATAAAGATGTCCTTGATCACTACTATTATTCAAAATTGTGCTAGAAATATTGGCTTTAGCAATAAGAAGACAAAAAAAGGAATTAGAGTAGGCAACGAGGAGATAAAACTATCATTCTTGCAGATGATATGATGGTATACTTAAAGAATCCTAGAGAATCAACCAAAAATCTACTTGAAACAATTAACAGCTTTAGCAAAGATACAGAGTACAAGATAAACCCACACAAATCATGAGCATTTCTATATGTTATCAACACAGTTCAGTGGCAAGACATAGAAAAAGAAATTCTATTTAAAATGATTATAGACAAAATAAAATATTTGGATGTCTATCTGCCAAAACAAATAGGGAATATATGAACACAATTACAAAACCCTTTTTCACACAAATAAACTGAGATCTAAACAATTGGAAAAATAACAATTGCCAAGCTAATATGATAAAAATGGCAATTCTGCCTAAATTAGTCCACTTGTTCAATGTTATAGCAATCAAACTGATAAAAAATTATTTTATAGCGCTAGAAAAAAATAATAACAAAATTCATTTGGAAAAATGGTCAAGAATATAGAGGGAATTAATGAAAAAAAAAGCCAAGGGTGGTGGCCTAACAGTATCAGATCTCAAACTCTATTATAAAGTAGAAGTCATCAAAAACATCTGGTACTGGCTAAGAAATAGAATGATGGATTAGTGGAATAGGTTAGATATACATGGCACAACAATCAATGATGATAGTAATCTACTTTTTGATAACCCAAAGACTCTAGCTTCTGGAATAAGTACTCAATATTTGACAAAAATTGCTGAGAAAAATTGAAAATAATGTGTCAAAAACTTGGCATATACCTACCTCTAAAATGACCCCATACCAAAATAAGGTCAAAATGGGTTCATAATTTAGGCATAAAAAGTGATATGATAAGCAAATTAGGAGAGCAAGGGATAGTATACCAATCAGATCTTGGAGAAAGGGGGAAATTATGGCCAAAGAAGAATTAGAGAACATTATGAAATACAAAATGGGTAAGTTTGATTATATTAAATTAAAAAAATGTTGACACAAACAAAATCAACATGGCCAAGATTAGAAAGTAAGTAGAAAGCTGGAGGGGGGGGGGTTTACAGCCAGTGTTTCTGATAAAGACCTCATTTCTAAAATATATAGAGAAATTAATCAAATTTATAAAAATACAAGTAATTTCCCAATTGATAAATGATCAAAGGATATGAACAGAAAATTTTCAGATGAAGAAATTAAAGCCATCTATAGTCCCATGAAAAAATCCTTTAAATCACTATTGATTAGAAAAATGCAAATTAAAACAACTCTGAGATACCATCTCACACCTTTTGAATTGGCTGAGATGACAGGAAAGGATAATAATAAATGTTGGAGGGGATGTGTAGAAACTGGGACGCTGACGTAATTTTTAAAAGCTTTTTATTTTCCAAATATATACATAGTTTTTAACATTCATCCTTGCAAAACTTTGTGTTCCAATTTTTTTTCTCCCTCCTTTCTCCCACCTCCTCCCTAGATGGCAAGTAATTTAATGTATGTTAAACACATGCAATTCTTCTATACATATTTCCACAATTATGCTACACAAGAAAAATCAGATCAAAAAGGAAAAAATGAGAAAGAAAACAAAAGAAAGCAAACAACAAAAATAGTGAAAACACTGTTGTGATCCCATAGTTCTGTCACTGAGTACAGATGGTTCTCTCCATCACAAGACCATTGAAACCCAACTGAATCACCTTGCTGTTAAAAAAAGCCACATCCATCTGAATTGATCATCATATAATCTTGTTACTTTGTACAATATTCTCTTGGCTTTAGTCACTTCACTTAGCATTAGTTTATGTAAGTCTCTTCAGGCCTTTCTGAAATCATCCCACTGATTGTTTTTTTTATAGAACAATAACATTCCATAACATTCATCTATCATAACTTATTCAACCATTTCCCAACTGATGGGCATCCACTCAGTTTCCAGTTCCTTGTCACTACAAAAAAGGGTGCTACAAACATTTTTGCACATGTGGGTCCTTTTCTCTTTTTTATGATCTCTTTGGGACACAGGTCCAATAGAGACACTAATGGACAAAGGGTATGCACACAGTAATGCATTGTTGGTGGAGTTGTGAAATAATCCAACTATATTGGAGAGCAATTTGGAACTATCCATACTCTTTTAATCCAGCAGTACCGCTACTGGGTCTGTATCCCAAAGAAATCATAAAAGAGGGCAAAGGACTGACAAGATTATGCAATGATTAACTATGATAAACTTGGTTCTTCTCAACAGTTAGTGATCCAAGACAAACTGAATAAACTTTGGATCCAGAGAGAGATCTATGGAAACTGAATGTAAATCAACACATGCTATGTTCACTTTTTTTCTTCTGGGTTTTTTTTTTTTTGTCTTGTGGTTTTTCTTTTTTGTTCTCTCTCCCAACATGATTCACATGAAAATTTTTTTTTAAATAAATGTATGTTTATAATCAAAAAAATGTTCTTCTACATATTACTGGAGAAAACAAAAATAAGATTAAAAAAAGAAGCAATGAAGGTTTCTACCATGTTAATGGCAGAATGAGAGGAAGGGAATGAGACAAATATAAGAAACGTACAATACATTCATATACTGAATTGTTCATTCTCCATTTGGAGAGCACTCCTTTATGTTCTAGTTTTTTGGTGACCACAGAAGAGCTGTTATAAATACTTTTGTATACATGATCTCTTTTTTTCTCTTTCTTTAATCTCTTTGGGGAATAAGTTTAGTAGTAATATCTCTTGCTTAAAGAGTACATACAATTTAATGAATTTTGGATATATTTATAAATTGCCTTTTAGAATGACTGGAACAATTTACTGCTCCATCAACAGTACATTAATATGCTTTCACCTACCCCCATTCTCACCTCTTGAACAATCATCACTTTTGAGAGTTTTTTTTTTTTTTTACAACTTTGCCAAATTAATGTATTTGAAGTGGAACCTCTAAGTTCTTTAAATTTGCATTCCTCTAAATATTTGGTGATTTTAAGCCTTTTTTTAATAGCTATGGATAACGAATTTCCTTCTTACAGAATTATATATTCATATCTTTTGATTGTATATCAATTGGAGAATTTTTTATATAAAATTGAATCCATTCCTTGTATATTTTGGAACTGAGACCCTTTAAGAAAGAAATTTGCTTTAAAGTTTTTTTTAAAATTATTTTGGAACCTTCCTTTAATCTTAACTGTTTTGTGAGAACAAAAACTTATGTAATCAAATTGCACATTTTATCTTCTGTGATCCTCTCTATTCTTTATTTAGTTATAAATTAGCTCCCTAGGCATAATACTCAATATTAATTTCTTCCATTTTCTTCTAGGTTTTTTTTGGTAATATTACCCTTTATACTTAAGTCATATATCTATTGGCACTTATCTTGATTTATGGTGTGAGATATTGGTCTAAACCCTTTTCTAAAAAAAAGACTGCTTTCCAGATTTTCCATCTCTTTTAGCCAACTAGTAAGTCCTTTTATCATCAGCTGGGATATTTGGGTTTATTTAACAGTAGACTACAATATTCAGTTTTGCTTGTGGGTTTGTGGGTGTGTGTGTGTACTTAATATCTACCACTGACAGACTATAATCTTATTATATATCATTAATTAATAGTGCTCTGGTACTATTTGATGCAAAACAATATCATCACAGTGGCTTGGTGGATAGATAGCTGCCCTTGGGGTCTGGAAATCCTGAGTTCTGACACATAGTAAGTATATAACCCTGAGTAAAACACTTATACTCTCAGTCACCAGGCAACTCCTTAAGACTATAAATTCTAAAGTGGATTCCAATTTGTGTCAGTGGGGTGCTTGCAGCTTTCTACCTTAATTATTCATCTGTCAAGTTTAAAAAAAGCAAGTATTCAACAAGTTTTTATTAAGCACTTACTATATGCTTATACAAGACAAATACCAGATTACTTAAAGGTAATGTCATAGGGAAGGCACTAGTATGAAGGGGAACTGGAAACACAACTTTCAGGTCAGATATTAGCTAAGACTTGTGGTAAGGCTAGGAAAGCAGGATGAGAATACCAAAAAAGGAGAACATTCTAGGAATGGGAGAGAGAGTGAAGAAGCTTGAATTGGGGAGATAAAGTCTTCGGTGTGAGGACACAAAGAGATCAATATCAACTAATCATAGAATATATAAAAGGGAAGATGAGGGAAGACTGGAAAGATAGGAGAGGGTAAGAATGTGAAACGATTTAAAAGCTAAGTAGATTTTATAAATGCCAAGAAGGTTTTATATTTAATTATGGAGGCAATAAGCATCAGCTGGAGTTTATTCAGTGGTGTTGGTAATGGTAAGATGAAGAGGTACTATGGTTAGATCCATTCTTTAGGATAATCACTTTGATAGCTGAGGAGAGAAGAATTGTAATGAAGAGAAATTCAAGACAGGGTAGCCAACTAGAAGTTTATTTATTTATTTATTTTTCCTAGTTTTATTATTTCTTGGTGTCTTTTTTTTCAATATCATTTTCTTATTCCAAATACATGTAAAAGCTAGTTTTCAATATTCATTTTTGTAAGACTTTTTATTCACATTTTGTCTCTTCTTCCTTTACCTCCTCCCTCTTCATGATAGCAAGCAAAGTTAAATATGCACAATTCTTTTAAGCATATTTCCATATTTGTCATGTTATGCAAGATTTTTCCAGATCAAAAAGGGAAAAAACAAAGAAAAAAAACAAGCAAGCAAGCAGCAACAAAAATCTGAAATATTATGCTTTGATCCATATTCAATCTCTACAGTTTCCCCAAACTAATCTTTCCAATCAGAATCCTTATATTTGTCTGTGTTCTCCAACTCAAATTGTGTATTATATCAGTGGTTTTCAAAGTATGATCCAGAGAATCCTTGGAGTCTTTGTAACCCTTTTGAGAGAATCTCTAAATTCAAAATTAATTTGTATTTCTAAAATGGTAAATATCTATAAATATAACCCATATAAACAAAAACTCTCTGTACAGATCCTCAATAACTTTTCATAGTATAAAGACACTGAGAACAAAACTTTCACAATTACTGGCTTAGATGACTAAAATATCCAAAATTTTTCCAATGAACTCCACTGTCATCCACAGCCTTAACAAGATGACTCTTTTCCAGTTCAGCAGGCAAATGCAAGGAACTGAGAAAAAAGAAGGTATCTAGTTCTTTGCTCTCACTAAAATGTTGTTAATATACTACAGAACTATTAATAATGAGATTTCAGCAAGAGCAATTAAATATGCTTCATTATTTCTGAAAACCTTGATTAAAAACTTTGTGATGCAGTGATTAAAAGATCTAGTTCCAACTACAATATCAGTCCAATATAATTCCCTGTTCCAATATTTGATTTTGGTAGTTGTTATAGTTGAAAAAAGATGCTTCCCAAAGATACATAGTCACAAATGAAATAAGCACATTGTTGGCTGTGCTTATTAAATCATGAGATTGATTTTTCAATCCCATCCACCAATTATGCAAATTTTGCTAGTACATTTCCTTCTTTTCTGATGCCAGTCAGTTGTTCTTGCAAACTAATTGGAAGCTGTTGCATTTTTTATATTTTTAACAAATGGGTTCCAAAACTACTGAAACTTGTCATTTGAAAGATTTTTAAAGAGGTTTGAAAATTCTATTTCAACATTTTTTTTAAAAGTGTGCTGACATGGGAGTTTTTATAGGTGCACATATTTGCAGCAGTCCAGAGAGGAATCAACCGTGTCAAATGTGGTAAAGGAATCAAGGAGAAGGATGACTTTTAAAAGATAATGAGATTGGTAATTAGGAGATCCTTGATATAGTTCTTGAAAAATTACAAAGATTGAGCATGTGCCCAAAGAATATAAATAAAAAGATAATTTAATCTGATATTTTGGAGAGATAGTAAAAGTATGGTATGTGAGTGTGTGTGTGTGTGGGGGGGGGAGTTATATAGGTGTAGAACATTGAATGTAACATCTGATTTTTATTTCCAAGTACTTATTGATTTTGTTTAATTTTTCTAATTTCTCTTTTCATTTTTAAATTTCTTGTTATAAAGCATGGCTATCTGGAAGAGAGGGAAGGTTACTGGGAGAACTCTAGGCAATATAAAAACAAAAGATATCAATCAAAATCTGTTTTTAAAATATTATTTAGGGGGGCGGAGCCAAGATGGCGAACTGCAGACAGCATTCTCTGTGAACTCCTGGGACCTTCCCTCAGACCCAGACAAAGTGAGCCTTCGAACTGGTTTAGGAGTGAGGGCTCCGCCAAACATTTGGACTACAACGCACTTCTATCAAAAATCTACCTTGAAAGAACTCCGGAGAAGATTAGCCTCAGGGGAAATCGGCCGCTGGTCACTATCAGACTCCAGCCGGGGCGGAAGTCAGGACTGTGATAGAGGGGTGGTTTTAGGCACCCAGGAAACCCCTGGGAGATGCCTGGGCCACTTTGCTCTGCTTGCGGGCAGGTGATTGGCAGATTGGCCTTTGGTAAAGGGTGGATCGAGAGCAGCTGAAAACATGGTCCTAGTGCGAATCTAGCCCCACCAGCCTCAGACTGGAAGTCAACTCGGCAAACTGCCCCAGGGCAAATACAAATTATTGCAGTATTTTCTGCTTTTGACCAATATCCCAACTTTAAATCATGAGCAAGAAGCAGAAGAGAGCTCTCACCATAGAAAGCTTTTACGGAGAAAAAATAGAACAGTCCCCAGATCCTGACATTATGAAAACAAACCCAGATGAAGCCACAAAGGCAGACTTAAGTTGGTCTCCCTTTCAGAAGGCTTACCTGGATGATTGCATTAAGAATCTCAAAAGAGAGCTAGAAGAAGAATGGGGAAATAAATTGAGATCAGGGCAACAGAAATATCAAAAACTGGAAAATAGGACTGGTGAATTGGAAAAAGAAAACAGTTCACTGAAAAACAAAATTGGTGAATTGGAAAAAATCACCAATTCACTGGAAAATAAAAATGGTGAACTGAAAAACAAAATTGGTGAATTGGAAAAAGACAACAATTCACTGAAAAACAAAATTGGTGAATTGGAAAAAGACAACAATTCACTGAAAAATAAAACTGGCAAAATGGAAAAAGAACGCATTGAATCAAGAAATTCAATTGGCCAGCTACAAAAGGAGCTAAAAAAGATAACTGAAGGAAATAATACTTTAAAAATTAAAATTGAACAAATAGAAGTAAATGACTCAATAAGACTTCAAGAATCAGTCAAACAAAAACAAAAAAAATGAAAAAATAGAAGAAAATATGAAATACCTCCCAGGAAAAACAACTGACTTGGAAAACAGATCCAGGAGAGACAATTTAAGGATTATCGGACTCCCTGAAAGCCACGATGAAAAAAAGAACCTGGATGCTATCTTCCAGGAAATCATGAAAGAGAATTGCCCTGATGTTTTAAAATCAGAAGGCAAAATTGGCATTGAAAGAATTCACCGATCACCTCCAGAAAGAGAGCCCAAAATTAAAACCCCAAGGAATATCGTGGCCAAATTTCAGGACTATCGCACCAAGGAAAAGATATTGCAAGCAGCTAGAAAGAAACATTTCAAATACTGAGGAACTGTCATTAGAATTACACAGGATCTGTCAGCTTCCACTTTAAAGGATCGAAGGGCCTGGAATCAGATATTCTGAAAGGCAAAAGAACTTGGATTACAGCCAAGAATAAGTTATCCAGCTAGAATGAGCATCATCTTCCAGGGAAGAAGATGGTCATTCAATGATACAGGAGAATTTCACCTATTTCTAATGAAAAGACCTGATCTGAACAAAAAATTTGACCTCCAAATAGAGAACTCAAGAGAAGCATAAAAAAGGTAAAAAGGAAAACTCTTGAGAACTATATTTCTACTATAGGTATCCTTAAAGAATGGCAGTATAATGTGATTTTTCTTTGATAATAATGGAAAAGAAATTAGAAGTGGAAGGGATACCATACTGAAAAAGAAAAAGGGGGGAGGGGGAGAAAGGAGGCAAAATAAAGTAAAAATAAAGGAGGTAAAATACGGCAAAATCTCATAAAGAGACATAGAAGATCGAATATAATTGAGGGAAAGAAAGGAGAGCGATAAGTATTGTGTAAACCTTACTCTCATTAGATTGGACTCTAAGAGAGTATATCAGACACATTTGGCTTCAAAGAAAGGCCTGACCCTCCTTGTGGGAAGGTAGGAGGGAGGGGAGAAAAGGAAAGATATAAACTAATATAAGGATTAGGGGAAAGGTATAAAGGGAAGGGAGGGACTCTAAAGGGAGGAGGATCATTGGTGGGAGGTGGTCATCAAGAGCAAAATACTGGGGAGGAGGGAAGGGAGAGAGGGGAAAGGGAAGAGAAAATCATAACTCTGGGTAAATAAGATGGCAGGGAATACAGATATAGTTATTTTAACTGTGAATGTGAATGGGATGAATTCTCCCATAAAACGGAAGCGGGTAGCGGACTGGATTAAAAGCCAAAATCCTACAATATGTTGTTTACAAGAAACACACCTAAAGTATAGAGATACATACAGAGTGAAGGTAAAGGGCTGGAGCAGAATCTTCTATGCTTCAGGTGAACAAAGAAAGGCAGGGGTAGCAATCCTTATCTCGGATCAAGTAAAAACAAAAATAGATCTAATTAAAAGAGATAAGGAAGGAAACTATATTTTACTAAAGGGTTCCATAGACAATAAAATATTATTCAATCTCTTTTTGGAGAGGGCAATTTTAGCAGAATGAAGAGCCAAAGGTAAGGAAAAAGTTGAGAAAATGGGAGGGAGTCTGGTAGGAGGGTGGTCTCTACTAAAGAATTAAAAAATTTCAGAAGAGCGGTGAGTTAGGGGGAAAGTAGTGTGATGAGATCTGCAATCCAGGTTACAATCTATTCATCCTTCCATATCTTATTGCAGGGCTGATGGAGATCTTTTTATTACAGTGCTCAGTTCGACATAACTTTTCAGGGGGAATGCTTATGGAAGCTACCAGGTAATCTTGGTAATGGTGTAGGATAGGGTGTGGGGCTGCTGGGAAGGGCACAACATATTTCTTATGGCTGCTTGCAGGTGCCCATGCCACTATTTCTGTTCTAAAGGACTGATTCAAAAGTAGCCATGGAAGGTCAGTGGTGGAAGAGAATGAAGTGTTGTGTTTATTGTAGTGATGTAGTTTTGGTATTATAGTGATGTAGTTATTTTTTAGAGGCAGCCAGTGGTTCAGTGAAAGAGCACTGAGCCTAGAGTTAAGAAGACCTGAGTTCAAACTCAACCTCAGACATTTCCTAGCTGTGAAAGCCTGGGCAAGTTACTTGATCCAATTTGCCTCACTTTCCTTACCTGTCAAATGAACTGGAGAAGGAAATGATCAATTGCTCTAGTATCTTTGCCAAGAAAATCTCAAATGGGGTCATGAAGAACTGGACACAAATGAATAATAGCAAATTATTTTGGAACTAAGCTCATGACTGATTGTCAAGGGGACTACAGAATATGACCCACCCTCCCACTGGTGGATCATATATCCCTTGTTTTATAGATTGCAGCATAATGATATCTTTTAAATGTTTTTTCTTCTCAATCAGGATTATTTCCACAGTAGCCAACATAATTGGATATTCTGTTGTTTTATTTTCTTTTTACTCATCTCCAATCTAGCATAAATGTGCTGTGATGAGCATAACTACTGTACTGATGTGTGTGCATGGCATACAGTACTTTTATTTTCCTTTCATGGTACAAATCATGATCTTCTGCCAAGAGAAATTCTTGTCCATATCTTCCCACACAAGTAGAGTACATAGAAGTGAAGCAAGTAGGACATGGATTATATATAATTTGACTATATTATTCTTTGGCACTATATAATATATGTATAGATGTATACAGAGTACAGAAAAACTATTAGTAATTCTCTCTTCAGGGTATGCTGGCACACCTGTATCTTGCTCTCTATGCACCTTTGAATTTATGTTAAGTGCCCACAGCTTGGACTTGCATCTGCATGTAGGAATCAGCCATTGGAAAGTTATTTAATTCATTTCATTTTTATAACTTTGCTGTCAACTGTGATCATTTGTTTACTTGAATGGAAGTCCCCTTGGTTTATTGCATCCCTTATGGACTATCAGAGAGAGATCATTTGCTTACATTTGGCAAGCAGATGAGAATTGCATGGCTCATAAATTTGTAGTAAAAGCTCACATAACAAAATCAGGGAATCATAGTCAGAACACGTAGTTATCATAAAGGTGAATCTTTAAGTGTCTGGCTCAGCAAGGCCAAAATTGAGGGACAATTGAAAATCAATCCAAATCACAAGGACTTGTTATTTGAGATAAGCAGAATCAACAATCAAAAGCCCAATTGAAAACTGGTTCTTCTCCTTCTATCAAAGCCAAATTCACAGTAATTGATTCAGTGTCTCTAGGATACCTTCCAGACTAATGGTTGTCATTTGTTTTATTTTACTTTTACTATTGAGTAACTTGAAAGTTGCATTATAATCTTTCAAAGCTCACCCACTCATTAGTTGGCTTTCAACATATTTTACATAATTACTTGAATGAGAAGAATCCACCTTATGACTTGTGGATGTTTCTGTCAGCAAGCTGGGATATTTCTGCATAAAGGCTTTCTAACCCATGAACCTCATATCCTTTCACTATGATAAATTAGAAACCAGGAGTAGCATAATTGAGAGAGTGAAGGCAAACACTCCAAGCAATGATCCAGTCTTTTCTCTCATGTTTTTAACTGGTTTAATTTATTGTGATAACATAGTTTTGAATCAGGTTAGATGATAATATGCATATATATGTATATATATATATATATATATATGTATGTATTGGAGTGGCAAGATGAAGGGTTCAATAAAAAGAAGACAGGAATAAGAAGATCTGGATTCAAATCTCTCACACATATATACATACTACCCATGTGATCTGGGGCATTTCACTGCTCCCTGGTTACTCATTAAGAGGGTTGGTCTTGATTTTCAAAGTCCCTCCTGTATTTATGACTGATTGATTATTCAGGAGATTGTCCTCATATTCCCAGCTTTGACATTATCTATGTGACATTATCTATGGCAAATGGATCTTTGGAGTCTTAGTTTCTTGAGCTAAAAATTAAAAGGATCAGGTCCAGAATTCCTCTACATCTTAAGCTAATCCATTCTCCAAATATATAACTATGGGAGATATAGATGAATAAAATAATGCTGAAGCTGATGGTGTAGAAATATCTGAAAATAGCCTATATCAGGCAACAATGTACTTCCCCTGTCCAAAAGTCAGCATTGTTGTAGGATCATATACCTGTCATTGAGAGAGGAAAACCAGGGGATGGAGGAGAAAGATGCAGGGATGGGAGAAAGGACAAATCAGGGTTTAATTCTGTTCCTCATCAGCAGTATGACCTTGAGGAACAGTGTTTCTTTGTAGAGAAAGTCTTGGATTCGAAATCAAAAAGTCTTGAAATCAAATCCTGCCTCTAATATTGACTGTCTTTTAGCTCTGCTCATCCTAAGGTTCCTCATCTATAAATTGGGGTTTATACTACCTGGAATCCCTGTGGCAAAGGGATGTTATGAAGATTAAACGAGATTTTTTTTAAAAAGCACTTTGCAAATTTTATTTTTTATTTTTTATTTTTTTTTTTGCTTTTTGCTGAGGCAATTGGGGTTAAGTGACTTGCCCAGGGTCACACAGCTAGGAAGTGTCTGAGACCAGATTTGAACTCAGGTCCTCCTGACTTCAGGGCTGGTGCTCTGCAAATTTTAAACACTAAATAAATGGCACTTTTTATGAGGAAAACACTTTTCTGGGCCTCAGTTTCCTCAGGCTTAAAATAAGACAATCAAAGATTAGATAATCTTTGATACCTTTTCTGTCCTTGAATGTCATATGGCCTTGAGCAGTTCATTTAATATTTCTGGGCCTCAGTTTCCTTATCAGACAATGGATAGGTCTAGTCTAAATGATCTCCAAAGTCCTTTCCAGCTGTAATACTTATATTTATGATTCTATAGATTCATGTCTTTTTATCTTTTATCTTTTACCTATGACCTACCACTATCCCATTTTGTCTCCTCTGTGACTGAGATTTATATGCAGTCTCAATTCAATTTGGCAAATATTAACAATATTTTATACAGAAGGCAATGTGTTAGTGCTGTGAACACAGAAATCAAACCAGAACAAATCTTCAAAAAGCTTATATTCTAATGGGTAAAGTGGTTGATATGACGTATACAAGTAAGTAGAAAATTGTATAAATTTTAAGGGTAAAAGAGTGTGATTGTTGGGAAATGAAGAATTGCCTCACATAGGAGGTGGAAGATGAACTATGCAACTGAGAAAAGCCAGGTATTTCCATACACAGTCAATACAATTATTCAACAAGGAGATATCTTCTGAGTAAGAACACTGGAATGATGCTGGTGGTAAAGGACTTCCTCATTTGGTGATGCAATGGTGATTGGTGTTTGTGGGAGTACTAAAATCAGAGAGAAGGACAAAGAGAGACAGAGACATAGACAGGGACATCAATAGGGACAGAAATAGAGACAGAGAAAAAGGGAAGCGAGAGAAGAGGAAAAAGACAGAGGAAAAGGAAAGAAGAGAGTGTGAGACAGAGAAGAGAAAAGCAGAGAAAGAGACAGAGAGAGAGAGGGAGAAGAAAGAGAAAGAAAAGAGAGAGAACTAGAGACAGAAAAAGAGGCCGAGAGAAAACACACACAGAGAGAAGAGGGAGACAGAGAGACAGGAACAATGAAAGGTGCTGAACAAGCATAAGGCAAAAGAAGGTACATGGAATTATAAAAAGGAAAACTAGAACCTTCATTCAAATCTTATATTTACATAGAAATTCTTGAAAGCTCTGAAAAGTGTTGAAAACTGGAACACAATCTTCATATGGATAACTTTGAGAGAGATAATAGGGACATCTGGATGGCAAGAGAAATAAGAGGCATATGTTTATGTCAAAAGACAAAAGACATTGTTTATGATATAGCTGATGCTAGTGTCTGGAGAGTGGATGTGCCATATGGAGATGGGGGAAGGACAAGAGAGAGTACACTGAGTCATAAATAGAATATTAGGCCTAAACTGACCTTAGAGATGACCTAGTATGACTCCCTCATTTTATAGATAAGGAAATGGAGACCTAGAGACCACACAGATATTTAATGGCAAAAAGAACACTTGAATCCAGGTATGTCATAGAAGAAAAAAATGAAGAACATATAGAGATACACACAAAAACTGAAAGGCAAAAATCAAAAGTTCCATCAAAATCTGTCTCAAACTTAGGCTTGCTAAGGGTTTTCTAAAGAAGGGGGGAAATGGTAGTTAATAATAAAAGGATTTCCTTATGAAATCTATCTTCTGTGTTCTTACATTACAACAACTTTCTTATATTGATGCTAGTGTTACAAAGTAATGAACTAATTCAGGTTCAGCTCCAGGTCCACTCTGAATCCTAGATAACTTTTATACTTACTGGAACAGAACTTGCCATTCACTACCTTGTGTTAGGACAGTTTATTCTTGTCTAATTCAATCTGAACTCATTCAACAAACATTTATAAAGTGCCTACTAAATGAGGTAAGATGAGACAATGGATAGGCAATGGGGCTTACATCCTGACAGACCCAGGTTTAAATCTTGCCTCTAACACTTGAGAGCTATGAATTTGAATAAATTGAATAAATTTGAATTTATTTGAATAAATTTGAATAAACTATGTACACACTCTGGTTCTCAGTTTCTGCATCTATAAAAGGAGAAGTTGTACTAGATGGTATCTAAAGTTGTTTCTAGCCCTCAATCTAACAGTTCATGTGAAGGGATAGCTAGGGCTACAAGACAAACATGAAAAGACTCTCCCCTCAAGTAGTTCACAAGGTACTGGAGAGAAATAACACATATGCCAAGAAAGAAATACAAAACATACTGTGTGCAAAATAAATACAAAATAATGTCAGGAACAGAGGAGTCCTAAAAACTGAGGGACTCAAATAGGGCCTCTTGGAAGAAGCTGTACTTGATTTGAGCCTGAAATAACTTTCAGTCCTAAATCTATGATGTTATAATCCTATCAGCCTGGGGCTCATAGAAATGAGGTGAGTTTATGGCCAAACAAGAAATTGATAGCATTATGGGGCATAAAATGGATAATTTTTATTGCATTAAATTAAAAAAAAAAACTTTGCACAAACAAAACCAATGCCACCAAAATTAGAAGGAAAAGAGAAAAATGGGGAGAGATTTTAGAGCAAGTTTCTCTGAAAAATGCTTCAGTTCTTAAATATATAGAGAACTAAGTCAAATTTATAAGAATACAGGTCATTCCTTAGTGGATAAATGGTAAAAGGATATGAAGAAGTAGTTTTCAGAACAATAAATCAAAGCTACCAACAGTCAAATGAAAAATGCTGTAAGTCACTATTGATTAGAGATATACAACTTAAAATGACTCTGAAGTAACATGACACACCTATCAGACTGGCTAATATGACAGAAAAAGAAAACAACAAATGTTAGAGGACATATGGAAAAACTGGTATCCCGAGGCTCAGTTAGTCGATGGAGTTGTGAAGCGATCCAACTGTTTGTAGAACAATTTTAAATTATTCCCAAAGGGCTATAAAATTATGAAAATCCTTTGATCTAGGATATAGATCACTACCTAGGCTATATCCCAAAGCAATCATAGAAAAAGATAAAGATTCTATATGTACAAAAATATTTATAGTTGCTCTTTTTGTGGTGGCAAAAAAATCAGAAATTGAAGGGATACTAATCTATTGATAAGTGGCTGAACAAGTTGTGGTGCATGATTATGATGGATTAGGAAAACTTATGCTATAATAATGATGAGCAAGATGGTTTCAGAAAAGCCAAGAATACTTATATGAACTGTTGCAAAATGAAGTGAAAAGAATCAGAAGATCACTATACTAATCAATTTAGTTATTCTGAGCAATACAATAATCCAAGACAATTCCAAGGGATTTATGTTGAAAAAAAATGCTATATACTTCCAGAGAAATCCAAAGCATACTTTTCTATTTTCTCTATTTTTATTGTTTTTTAATTGTTTTCTTTCTTTCTTTTTCTTTTGGTCTGTGTTTTCATTTGCAACATGATTAATATAGAGATGGAGAGATACAGTTTTCTTGACTGCATATTTATAATAAATATCAAAGTGCTTTTTTCTCAAGGAGAGGGAGAGGAAGAAAGGAGGGAATTTGGAATTCAAACATGAAAAATGTTAAAAAAAGAAATGTAAGTGAGGAGGGAGAGCATTCTAGGACTGGAACTGTATTCAGCATTCCAACTTATGGGAAGGCACAGAGACTGAAGTAGATACTGCAGAACATTTGCACCTCTTAAATAACATTTAGTTTCTTTCTGGCCATTTCCCTAATTTGGTAGATCTTAGACAATCTAACCAATTTGATGTCATCTGCAAACAATAAGTTTCTGGTTAAGGACCAGTGAGATTCATCACTTAGGGCATTCCCTTGAATTGACCTTGTACCAATCATTATTATTTCTTGAGACTGACCCTACAACATTTGTAAATTTACCTTGTAGTGACAATATTATTATTTCTCAAGTTGAGAGCATATTTCTCAAGTTCATTTCTCATAGTAAGGGGGGAAATAAAAAGTCTTTAACTAAGGGAAGATACATTGTCCTTATTACTTCAAAAGGGGGACTACTATCTCAAAATATGCTATAATGTATAATATGCTGGACTTATAGTTAGGAAGATCTTGGTTCAGATATCACCTGACATTTACTGACTATTAGCAAATCATAAGATGGAGATTGATAATGCCTGTAACATTTGTTTGATAAGGATATTATGAGACTCAAATGATATGATTTAGATAAAACACTATGTAAATGTCAGCTATTTTTATTCTCAAAGATAACTAGGAAGGCATAAGGGTCAAAATTTAAAGAGAAAAGAAAAAGTTTAACAAAATTATTGAAGATACTAAGATTACTGAGCCATCTGATATTTATCTCAGTTTTCATCTAGTATAGCCCTACCCTAAATACATCATCTCCACATATTAACCATCAAACGTATTAATTTTTTGATGTAAAAAAATTCATCTGAGACAGAGTGACTTCATCTTTTTGACATAAGCCAGTTGCTGGAGAGCTGATTCCCTGAGGAAAGTGCCAAATGCCACCTACTGATGAGTAGAAAAATTGCAGAAGCTAGCCAAAAGTCTGAATTATAGAAAATGCAGACAGCAAGGCTGGAAGCTGATCTACTGGAGAAAGAGCTACAGAGGAAAGCAAGTGGAGCCTGCAATAGTAGGACCCATCATGTTGTGGGAATGATCATAACTCAGGGGGAAAGGAAGTAGAAACTGATAGGGAGCAGCACTTAGTGAGAACTGCTGGAGTGAAAGTAAGTTGACATAGACAAGAGGGTCCAAGAAACATTCAGCTTTCCCTGTTGCTCAAGCCCCATCCAAGGCAGTCTTGGAACTCATATGAGACTTGACCACTTGAGGATTGACTCTATAGGGGTCCAGATATGAGTTCTATGTAAACTTATTAATTTATCAATAAAACTGCCTCATATTTTGATCCTCGTGATCCTGAATGTGTTTAAAGAAAATATCTTTCTTGTCAAGAGGGAATCTGTGATACAAGTATTATACCTGTATTGTTCTATTAATATAAAATGTTACATTACACTTGGAGTGGATATATTTATAATACCTATAATGTTTACAAGTGAAACCCACATGGCACAAGATCTTAATGGAAAAATATGAGTGAAATTGAAGAGTTATATGTGACACTGAAAAATCAATACTTTTAAGGGTCAACATACTGTCTCTCTCTCTCTACAAAATTCTTCCCATCCCCACCCCTTTCCATTAGTCCCTAGTCCCTTTAAACAAGAACAAGACAGCATCCAACTGTAATGTTGCCAAAGATTCAAGGATTTGCATATAGCAAATTATATCAATCCAGTGAACCACTCATAAACTTAAAAACTAATTCTTGATACTGTCTAAGATCATAAAAGGTAGAGAGTTCAAATTTAAGTGTCTGAGAGCTCCTTATCCCTTTGTCTCCCTGTGAGGAAAGTTCACAAATCTCAGTGAAGCTGTCAGTACTTCCTGAGCCAAGGCTTGAGTTGGAACCAGTTTTTAGCCTTGTCAAATTTCTTGTGGTTTCAGGTTTCCCAGCAAATAGGCACCCATGACTCAGGAACTTTTTTTTTTCTTTTTTGGTTACCTGAGTCATCAGCCTAAAAGGAGTAACTGAACAGGAGGTGCGATAGGATTGGAAATGAAACATCTAAGAGAAGGTTAGGAGAAAACAGTGTGGGAAAAAGGGCTGAAACTGGGCAGGATCTCACAGCACCTACAATCCTTTAATGTTGCCAGTTGGGAGCAGATACTTTGGATTGGCTTGATGCCCATAGAGGTGTGTTTAAGAGTAACATGAAACCTCTTTTTATAAGGTATCTTCAGGAGAAGAGGCTCAAATGCTTCTCTGGTTCAGTCACTGGCGTGACTTTGATCTTGCAAAACCTTTCATGCAAGGATGGCAATTTGGAGTGCAAGAAAAAACCAACTCACTATCCAAAGACAGAGGTTCAAGTCTCCACAGAGCTGTTACTAGAATAAAGTGAAATAATTGCCTTCAGATTTTTGCAATATTTTAAGGATTGCAAAGTATATTTTTTATAATAATCCTGGGAGCTAGGTATCATAAGCATTGTTACTTCACCTTGGAGAGACTTTGTGAATAGAAAAAAAGAGAGACGGTACAGGAGATGTTGTAGAGGAAATACTGTAAAGATCTGGACACTGATCGAATATAAGGCTGGTGAGGGAGGGTAGTAACTCTCCTTTCTATACTATATGGTGTAAAAAGCAAGGACCTATAGTACCAGTCTGTGACTCCTTAGCTGGGAAGCTGAGGAACTGAAAGGATGGCAGGGATCTCAATGAAAATAGGAAGTACAGATTTTGGGGGAAGTTTTATTTTGACCATATTGAGTTTGAGATAACTATGAAACATCCAAGGAGAAACCCTGCAGATAGTTGGCAATTCAGGAAGGACAGGATTTTAGCAGAGAAATAAGGATTAGTAATACACACACACATCTATACACAACCCTTCCCACATATATATTCACATATGTCTATATTATTCAGATGATACTTGTATGTGGTATGTATACATGCATAATATTACATATAAACACGTCTATGTACATATGTGTGCTTTGAAGATATCAATATAAGGATGGTAATTGAACCACTGAAAATGTATAAATGCATAAAATCACAAAGAGAAGAAATGAGAGTACTGGAAAGAACAATGGGAAATGAACAAATTTGATTGCTAGGAGCAAGAAAATGTTCTAGCCAAGGAGAATGATCAGGCAGGGAAGAGAAGAACAAAAAGAGAATAGTATCATGAAAATCAAGGCAGGAAAGAGTATCTAAGAGGCCAAGTAGAATAAGTACTAGAAAAGATAATGAGCTTGCCAGTCAATAAATCAAAAAGAAACTTAAAGAAAACAATTGAATGCGAGTGAGTCAAATAATAGATTCCATGGAGTTGAGAAATGAGAAAGAAATGAAGAAAATAGATAACACTGTTGATAGAACTCTGTCAAAGAGTTTGGCAGTGGGAGGAATAGTAGTTGGATGATAACTTGAGGCAACAGGGTCAAGAAGAGGGCAGTTAAGTCATTCAGTGGATAAAGTGTTGGACCTGTAGTCAGGAAGATTCAACTTCTTGAGTTCAAAGGTGGCTTCAGACATTTACTGTGTCTGTGTGACCCTGGACAAGTCACTTAACCCTGTTTGTCTCAGTTTATTTATCTGTAGAATGAGCTGAAGAAGAAAATGACAAACTACTCCAGGATCTTTGTCAAGAAAATTCCAAATGGGGTCATGAAGAGTTGGACATGACTGAAAGATGATCCAAGAGGACTCAGTAGCATAGGAAAGCATAGGAAAGACCTGACCCATGCTTTTAATTTTGAAGGTTGTTTTCCTGCAATGTAAATATAGTTGTCTACATGATCTGTGTATATGTGTACTTATGTATATAAACTCTAAACACTAAGAATCTTTGCTACTGCTGACAGGAAATTGCATGTCTTACCTTGCCAAAATACTCATGCTGTCTAAATTGTGCCTGCCATCTGAGCAGACTTGAGTTACATAACAGCTAAGAAAATATCCACAAAAGGTTTATGATAAACTAATTATTGCAATAAAAATCTTTGCCAGATAATACCTTTGTTGCAAAGGTTTTTGGGAAGACAACCAAGAAATAATTATGAGCACCTAGTAAAGGTTTAAGATTACAACTGAATCAGATTTGGATCACAGAATTGCTGATGTGGAAGAAAGAGGGATCTGAAAGGTCATCCAGTTTAACTTCCTAATTTTGCAGAGGAAGAAACTGAAGTTCAGAGGTTAAGTAATTTCCAAAGTGATATAACTTTCATGTTACATCTCTATGATAATAAAAAAAAGCAAGGACCAATAAATACAGACTCTGTTATTTACCTGTTGTTCAGTAGTTTCAATCATATCTGAATCTTAGTGATCCCATTTGGAGTTTTCTTGGCAAAGATGCTGGAGTGCTTTGCCATTTCCTTCTCCAGCTTAAATTTACAGAGAAGGAAACTGAGGCAAACAGGTTAAGTGATTTGCCCAGGGTCACATAGTTAATACATGTCTGAGGATAGATTTGAACTTAAGTCTTAAGGCTTGGTGTTTTATCCACTGAGCCACATGGTTACCTCAGGGCAATGCTGAAATGATTTTGATAATATGTTTAGAATCATCCAATAAGAATATGCCAGTTCATTTGCTACCCTGTCTTGTCAAAGAATAAACAGAAACAACAGAAATATTCAGTGGAAAACAAACTAAATATGGCATCAAAGGACCTCTGACATATGTTATTTTGATGACCTTGACACTGCATTATTAATACATTGAAGGTAACAAAGACAACATATTATAATAATAGTAAGCCACATATATGTACATGTATATAATGTATTATGTAATATATGCTATATGTATGTATATAAATATGTATTTGTAAATATTAAATAAAATATTGTTATAATAATATATATCTTCATGGAGAGCTTATTATTCATTTTCTAATTTGATTTTCACAACTCTGTGGGATGTTTGCTATGTTTATCCTTTTTTTACAGAAGAGAAAACAGAGACTCAAAAATGTTAGGGAATACATAGCTAATGAATGTCTAAGGTGAGATTTGAACTCAAGCCTTTCTGATTCCATGCCCAGCATTCCATACATTTAGTCATGCTGCTTTAAATTCACTCCATAATTCACCCTATTGTGGCAGACAAATTCTAGAATGTAAATACATAAAGATCAGGAACTATTTTATTTGTTTGTTTATTTGGGGGAGGTTTACTTTTTTATTAAAGCTTTTTATTTTCACAACATATGCATAGATAATTTTCAACATTCCATTTTGCAAAACCTTGTGTTACAAATATTTTTCCCTCTCTTTCCCCCAACCCCTTCCTTAGACAGCAAGTAATCTAATATATGTTAATATGGTAAACATGTGTAATTCTTCCATACATATTTCCACAATACCATGCTGCGTAAGAAAAATAATCTCAAAAAGGAAAAAAGTTGAGAAAGGAAAAAAAGCAAGCAAACAACAACAAAAAAGTGAAAAATACTATGTTGTGATTTACACTCAGTCCCCACAGTCCTCTTCTGGGTACAGATGGCTCTCTCCATCACATGACCATTGGAATTGGCCTGAATCAGGAGGTTTACTTTGTATCTCCAGCCTTACAACAGCTAGGTAGAGGTGCAAAGAGTGCCAGTCAGCAAGACTCATATTTTGGGGTTCAAATCTGGCTTCAGACACTTAATCAGTTGGGTCACTCTGGGCAAGTCACCTCACCCTGTTTGTCTCAGTGTCCTCATCTGTAAAGTGAGCTGGAGAAAAAATGGCAAACCACTCCAGAACCTCTGCCAAGAAACCCCAAGTGGGGTCACAGAAAGTCAGATATAATTGGCAAATGACTACCAAGTGCCCGGTACATGGAAAATTCTTAAAAATGTTTCTTAAATTAAATTGAATTGATAGTATCTATATACCATCTAGAATCTGAAGGCAAAGCTTTCAGAAAGGACAAGGTTGAAATCGAATTTCAAAGGTATGTAAGGAGGGGGTAAGGGAGCATCTAGAATACTAGAAAAAATGGGAGATCACAAATAGAAATACTGAAGTTAGAAAACCCTATATTCATTCAGAAGGCTTATAAACTGATTGGAAAATTCAGGTCAGATTTCACATGGAATAATATCTAAATCACTTTTCCTCAGTCCCGACAAGATTGGTGTCGTTTCCATCAATAAACATCCTCTAATAAAGCCCTTCTTACTCTTTATTACTCCTTCCTTCTACTTCCATCTGGCTGCACTAGGAAAAGGACCATGAATAGCATGTGAAATTGTAGGCTAAGAACCTCTAAGTGTCAATAATCTCTCTCTGTTAGAGAGTTGCTGGATTTGCAAGGTACTGCTAGAAAAGAGGCACCTTTAATCTAAAAGAGGGGTTCAAAGGAGGGCACTTGGGTTAAATTTCTCCTTACTGACAGGCTGCTTGAGTACAACCAAGATCCCTTTGCTCTTGTTTTACAATTTATAAAAGTTTACAAGGGATGGGACACTCCAGTGACAATGTTGCAAGTAAATGCTCACTTTCTAAGTGATCTCAATGCAGTTAAAGGAAGCAAGATGTGGTTTCAAGTGGTGGTATCCAAAATTTTTTTTGAATATATACACACACAGACACATACAGACAGAAAAACAGAGATAGAGAGATGATGAGAAAGACAGACAGACACAGAAAGACACAGACAGAGAGACAGAGACAGACAGAGAGATAGAGACGGACAGAGAGACAAGGAGAGAGACAAGGAGAGAGACAGAGAGACAAGGAGAGAGACAGACAGAGAGACAAGGAGAGAGACAGACAGAGAGACAGGGAGAGAGGGAGGGGAGAGATACAGGGAGAGAAAGACAGGGAGAGAGAGAAAGAGAGAGGAGAAAGAGAGAGGAGAGAAGGAGAGAGAGATTGAAAAGTTTTTGAATACTCATTCTATTATGTTAGTACCTTCCTTAAAAATTATTTACATATTGTAGTTTAGTCACATCCCACTCTTTGCAGTCCCAAGTGTGACCCATACTAAAGTTGTGAACTTGGGTGACAGGAAGATTTAA
Organism: Myrmecobius fasciatus; assembly: GCA_023553655.1. Classification (NCBI taxonomy): domain Eukaryota; kingdom Metazoa; phylum Chordata; class Mammalia; order Dasyuromorphia; family Myrmecobiidae; genus Myrmecobius; species Myrmecobius fasciatus. The sequence goes on from JAJPUD010000522.1 coordinate 306,921, forward strand.
ACAGAGCTTTTACTGGGTGCCTCAGTAGCAGTTAGATTGTCACTGCACCTAAACTAATCTATCTATTTAGTGCTACACCAATCAAACTCCCAAGAGATTATTTAACTGAACTAGAAAAAATAACAACAAAATTGATCTGGAAAAACAAAAGGTCAAGAATTTCAAGGGAATTAATGAAAAAAAATGCAAATGAGGGTGACCTAGCTGCACCAGATCTAAAACTATATTATAAAGCAGTGGTCACCAAAACCATTTGGTACTGGATAAGAAATAGAGTAGTGGATCAGTGGAATAGGTTAGGTTCACAG
>JAJPUD010000522.1:312228-347117 GCA_023553655.1 Myrmecobius fasciatus
AACATTTCTAATACAATATTAAATAGTAATGGTGACAGTGGGAAGCCTTGTTTCACTCCTGATCTTATTGGGAATGGTTTTAGTTTGTCTCCATTACATATGATGCTTGCTGATGGTTTTAAATAGATGCTACTGATCATTTTAAGGAAAAGCCCATTTATTCCTATACTCTCTAGTGTTTTTAATAGGAAAGGATGCTGGATTTTATCAAATGCTTTTTCAGCATCTATTGAGATAATCATATGGTTTTTGTTAATTTGGTTATTAATATAATTAATTATGCTGATAGTTTTCCTAATATTGAACCAGCCCTGCATCCCTGGTATAAATCCTACTTGGTCATAGTGTACTATCCTGGGGATGACTTTCTGTAATCTCATTGCTAATATCTTATTTAAATTTTTTGCATCAATATTCATTAGGGAAATTGGTCTATAGTTTTCTTTCTCTGTTTTCACCCTACCTGGTTTAGCTATCAGCACCATATCGGTCTCATAGAAGGATTTTGGCAGTATATCTTCTGTCCCTAATTTCTCAAATTGTTTGTATAGTATTGGAATTAATTGTTCTTTGAATGTTTGGTAGAATTCACATGTAAATCCATCTGGCCCTGGAGATTTTTTCTTAGGGAGTTGGTTAATAGCTTGTTCTATTTCTTTTTCTAATATGGGACTGTTTAAATAATTTATATCCTCTTCTTTTAACTTGGGCAATCTATATTTTTGCAGATATTCCTCCATTTCATTTAGATTATCAAACTTACTGGCATAAAGTTGGGCAAAGTAACTTCTAATTATTGCTCTAATTTCCTCTTCATTGGAGGAAAGTTCTCCCTTATCATTCTTGAGACTAACAATTTGATTTTCCTCTTTCCTTTTTCTTATCAAATTAACTAAAGGCTTATCTATTTTGTTGGTTTTTTCGTAGAACCAACTCTTGGTTTTATTTATTAATTCAATAGTTTTCTTATTTTCAATTTTATTAATTTCTCCTTTTATTTTTAGAATTTCCAATTTGGTATTTAATTGAGGGTTTTTAATTTGTTCTTTTTCTAGTTTTTTTTAATAATAAACCCAATTCGTTGATGTTTTCTTTCTCTATTTTATGCAAGTAAGCATCTAAAAATATAAAATTGCCCCTTATAACCGCTTTGGCCGTATCCCACAAATTTTGGTATGTTGTCTCCTTATTGTCATTCTCCTGGATGAAATTATTGATTGTGTCTATGATTTGCTCTTTCACCCATTCATTCTTCAGGATTAGATTATTTAATTTCCAATTAACTTTTGGTTTATTTTCTCCTAGCCTTATATTGCATGTGATCTTTATTGCATCATGATCTGAAAAAGATGCATTTACTATTTCTGCCTTTCTGCATTTGATTATGAGGTTTTTATGCCCTAACACATAGTCAATTTTTGTATAGGTTCCATGGACTGCTGAGAAAAAAGTAAATTCCCTACTGTCCCCATTCAATTTTCTCCGTAGATCTATCTTACCTAACTTTTCTAACAATTGGTTTATTTCCCTAGTTTCTTTCTTGTTTATTTTGTCATTTGATTTACCTAATTCTGAGAGAGCAAGGTTGAGATCCCCCACTAGTATAGTTTGACTGTCTATTTCTTCTTGCATCTCTCTTAATTTCTCCCCTAGGAATTTGGATGCTATTGCACTTGGTGCATATATATTTAGTATTGATATTGCTACATTATCTATGGTACCCTTTAATAAAATATAGTTTCCTTCCTTATCTCTTTTGATTAGATCTATCTTGGCTTTTACTTGATCTGAAATAAGGATTGCTACCCCTGCTTCTTTTTGTTCACCTGAAGCATAGTATTTTCTGCTCCAGCCTTTTACCTTCATCCTATATGTGTCACTATGTTTTAGATGTGTTTCTTGTAGACAACATATTGTGGGATTCTGGTTTTTAATCCAGTCTGATATCCAGTTCCGTTTTATGTGAGAGTTAATCCCATTCACATTCACAGATAGAATAACTAATTCCTTATTTCCTGCCATCTTATTTACCCAAGTTATGTTTTCCCCTTTCCTTTCCCCTTTCTCCCTTCCCCCCTCCTCAGTACTTTGCTTTTGATGACCCCCTCCCCCAAACAATACTCCACCCTTTAGATACCTTTCTCCTATTTTTACTCCTTTCCCCTGATTCTTCTATTTGCCCTTCTATTAGTTTGTCCCTTACTTTTCCTCCTTTCCCTCCCACTTCCCTCTAGCAACAGACAAGTTTCTATGTGAAATCAAGGATCTGATATACACTTTTAGAGCCCAACCTGATGAGAGTAAGATTTACACAATGCTCATCTCCCTCCCCTCTTTCTCTCAATTATATTAGGTTTTCTTTGCCTCTTCAAGAGATTTTACCTTGTTTTTACCTCCTGTTTTTTTAGATCTTATTTTACCACTTTCCCCCTTTTTTCCCCAGTATGACAACCTTTTCCCCTCTAGTTCTCTTTTTCATATTATCAAAGTAGTATCTAGTTAACTATACCCCAAACTTTAAGTATCCCCCTAGTAGAAATAAAGTTCTCAAGAGTCCTTTCCTTTTTACATTTTTATGCATCTCTTGAGTTCTGTGTTTGGATGTCGAATTTCTTGTTGAGATCTGGTCTTTTCATTAGAAATAGGTGAAATTCACCTATATCATTGAATGACCATCTTCTTCCCTGGAGGATAATGCTCATTCTAGCTGGATAGGTTATTCTTGGCTGTAATCCAAGTTCCTTTGCCCTTTGGAATATCTGGTTCCAGGCCCTTCGATCCTTCAATGTGGAGGCTGACAGATCCTGTGTGATTCTAATTATTGATCCTCAGTATTTGAATTTTTTCTTTCTAGCTGCTAGCAGAATCTTTTCCTTGGTGCTATAGTCCTGAAATTTAGCCACGATATTCCTTGGGGTTTTAATTTTGGGGTCTCTTTCAGGAGGTGATTGGTGAATTCTTTCAATGGTGATTCTGCCTTCTGATTCTACAATCTCAGGGCAATTTTCTTTCAGGATTTCCTGGAAGATAGTGTTTAGATTCTTTTTTTCATCATGGCTTTCAGGAAGTCCAATAATCCTTAGATTGTCTCTCCTAGATCTATTTTCCAAGTCAGTTGTTTTTCCTAGGAGATATTTCATATTTTCTTCTAATTTTTCATTTTTTTTGTTTGACTGATTCTTGAAGTCTTATTGAGTGATTCACTTGCATTTGTTCAATTCTTACTTTTAAAGTGTTGTTTTCTTCAGTTACCTTTTTAAGCTCCTTTTGTAACTGGCCAATTGAATTTTTTTGTTCATTGCACTCTTTTTCCACTTCACTAATTTTATTTTTCAATAAATTGGTGTCTTTTTCATATCTCTTTTGCAGGGCATCATATCCTTCTTGCAAGATACTGTATCCTTATTGCACTGATTTCAATTTATTTTCCCATTTATCCTCCAGCTCTTTTATTAGGTTCTTTAAGCAATCTTCCAGAAAGGCCTTTTGAAAAGGGGACCAGTGATGGTCCTTAATAACGTCCTTTGGAGTTTTGTCTAAAGGAACCTCAGGATCTGGGGTCATCACTTCTTTCTCTTGATAAAAGCTGTCTTGGTGTATGGTGAGAGCTCTCTTTTGCTTCTTCATTTTTTTTTTTAGACATCGTGGATATCTCTTTAAGGTAGGGGAAAAAAAGGCGGCTGAAACGGCAGCTGAAGATCTTTGCCCTGGGGCACTTTGGCGAATTAACTTAAGGTGCTGGGCCGGTGGGGGCTAGGACTAAGTCCAAATTACTCCTTAAACAAGGTAAGTCTGCCAGAACACCTGACACCAATCAGGGTAGAGTGTCCCACATGCCTCAAATAAACTCCAGGTGTTTGGAATTTGGAGTTTAGAGTTTGGAGTTTCTGCCATGATGAGCTGAGCTGAGTCCCACCCTCGCTTCCGGCCTACACCAGAGTTCTCTGACTCCAGAGTCCTCTGTTTATCCCTCTGTCCAAGTTAGACAAACCTGATGTGAAGTTTTTAAGAGATATCTGCAAGCAGTGTCCCAATATTTCTGGATTTGTTGACTTGAAGATCAGTTCAGAGGCTTATTTTATTGTTGATTTGAGAGAAGATCGGAGGAGTATGCAGAGAGTCACCTTTTCACTCTGCCATCTTGGCTCCGCCCCTCCAGGAGCATAAATTCATACAGGAAACTCATTTCTAGGGAATCAGCTTCAAAATTCAAATGAACTCACAGAGATCATGAATTCAAAGAATTAATCTCTGCTGTGCTAATTATGCATAATTTCCTGTTTTAGTCAAGTAAGAAAGGACAAAGGCAGTCTCTCTCTCTGGGACCCTTACCTCACTTAGTTGACTTTGCAAGGGCAATTTCTCTGTAAACTCTCCAATTGACAAAACTCTTGAGCTATCTCCAGTAGAACACACCTTGATGATGCTTCCTTCTAAAGTTGCATTGGCTTGTTGTTCAAACATCTCCTAAAAGTACTCATTCTTAGTTCTTTCTTATAAAAGCCTTCCCACTGGATGGTTCCCCTATGGAAGAAATCAGTCCCCTTGAGGTAATTTCCTAGAGGTGTGCAATGGAATAAAAAAAGGCTTTCTTACATTTGGAAATTGTTTTCAATCCTTATTGTTGCTGTTTCTCTTATTCTCTTCCTTTATAGCCCTAATCTAGGGTTTAAGACACTTTCTAGTGAAGTCTATGTCAAAGATCATGCTTTTTATCTCTTGCCCATCAGGCCCACACCTCCATTAACATTGCCCTTTTCAATTATGTTGTTACTATATCCATAAGCTTTTCTTTTCCCTTCAAGGTATCACTTCAAATGTCAAAAACTCTTTCCCCTTTTTTATAATTGTTAAATAAAAAAGGCAATTTTTCTTCATTTTCTTTACATTGGTAATGCAGCTTTTTAAAAATCACTAATAAGAGCCAAGGATCAAAATATAAAAGCTTTTGCTTGGCATTTAAAGGTCTCTGCAATCTGGTCCCTTCCAATATTTCCAACAATTTTACCTCTCTGTCCTTTGTAGGTCAGACAGACTAAACTCCTTTCTGGTCCTTTTGCATAGCATTCCATCTTCATCTCCATGCCTTGGTATTCATCATCTCCCATGTCTATGTCATCATCTCCCTTTACTATTTGCCATAAGAATATTTGGTTTCCTTCAAGACCCAACCCTCTGTGTTTGTGCAGTACCTACAAAAACTACTTTTTATTCGTTGTATATACTTATATATGTATCCATTGTTTTCTCCATTAGAATGTAAAGTCAGGAGATGTTTCTCATTTAACTTTGTATTCCCTCGATTTATCATGATCCTTAACACATAATTGTCTCATAAATAGGCAACCTCTTCCTATATAGAATAGGTTCAAAGATCTTTTACCATCCTGATTACCCTTTTCTGAATGTTCTCCAACTTATCAAAGTTCTTCTTAAACTGTGGAGCCCAAGACAGAACACAACATCTCAGATGTGGGAGGACCAGCATAGAGTTCAACTCCATCAACTGGATACCCTACTTCCCATCTCTGCTTGATAGGTTCCTTTCCGGAAAACCAGGTTTCAGTGTTGCATTCATTCATTCACTCAGAGCATCATTCCGGAGCTTGGACTCTGGTGATCCTGATTCTTATTCTAGTGCTTCCTGGGACTCATAGGTGAAGCTGATAACATGCTTCAAGAAGCCGGATAAAAGAACTGCTCTAAGTCCAAGTCACACAGTCACAGAGATGCTTGGAAGGGACCATCAGTCTGTAAATGTTTAGTTTGGCCTGAGGCTTGGTGCCACGTTGGTGCCACACTAGTCCTGCCAGGCTTTTCAGTAGAGAATAAGTTCAGATGAACTTCTGGGAAATCCAAGCTAAAATTAATTTTTAAGTCCTGCATTATAAATTCTTGGCTTCACAACTGTTCTCTTAAGTTAAAGCAACTAATTGGTTAAATATTCATGCTTTGCTTATTTTAGTGTATTTAATTTATCATGTATCACTTTTCTTGGGGTTTTATATAAACTTGCCTTAAGACATTTTTTTTTAGTTTCAGTTTTGGCAGAAAATTCCTCCTTCCTTGGCAGAGTGTTGATTAGTTGGTGAGGGTTAGGGGGGAAGGGAAGTCTGTCTTACTAAAAAGAGTTGTGTTATGTGTTTTTTTCCCTGAGAGCTTTTACACATTAATTTTGGAAAATGTCATTATAGTTTTTATTAACCTAATTAATTAATGCTTCATGAACACCAACTGTCTACAATACAAACTGAATACTGGATGGGTCCTTTTATTCTTTTAATTGGGAAATATGGCCATAAATTTGTCTCATCTATATTTTCCTTTCAGTTGGGCTAGTAAAAGTTAAGTATTGATTGAGTCCTTTTCACTTGTGGTCTTCTTTCCTTCCTTCTCTAAGATAATATTGTCTCATTTCCACTCTTTAGCAACAGTTTTCTTTCTTCCCCTATCTTGGTTCAAAAGAAATGTTAAAAGTATTGTTTCCCAGGCTTAAAGAATTTCTGGGGCCTGAATTACTTCAAGTCAAGTTGCTATATAATTTTGTTTAATGTTTAATGTTGTATAATGTTGTTTAATGGTTTTATCAGTGTAATAAGAATCAATATAATTAATGTCTTAGAAATTAAGAATTTCCTTTTGCTAGTTCAGATTGACACTGAGCATTTAAATGACTTCTTTGTAATTACACAGTCTATCAAGATAGGATTTGAACTCAGAACACAACTTGAGACAGAGGCTGATTCTTTATTTACTATTCCAAATACCAAGGATTACTGTTTTCACAAAGCATGAATCTTCCCTACCATCCTATTATGGGGTACAGAAATCTTATCAATATTTAGGATAATTTTTCTACTCATACCTAATAAAAGGGTTTGAATTGTGAAAGTGATCAACATTCACCATTCAATAGTTCTTAAACATTTTGTGATGGGGGAAACCTCACTACATAAAACTGAACATTTACATAACTCTTTGTATTGACATTAAAATGCTATTTTATAATGCTCTCTATTAGCAGCACCAAATAAACAAATATGAATTAAAATCAACAAAATATTTAAGAATCCTTTGCTTCACTCACAAAAAAGACAATTTCTCTAGAAGCATGAACCCCATTTCATTTGTTTCCAACCTACCTTTTCATCACAAATTTATTGAATAGACTAGAATAGAAAAGGAATTATCTAAGAATCATGTTCTCTCCAATTACATTCTTCCATGCAGGCAATGAAAGAAAAAGATGGATAAACTCATTCATTCATTCACTCATTCATTTAACAGACATTTATTTTTAGGATGATAGATCCAAAACTCGAAGGGACATTTAAACCTAATTCAACTTCTTTCATTTTAGAAATGAAAAAATTAAAGCAAGAGAAATGAAGTCACATGTCCACAGTCACACAAGATGTAAGCATGAGAGGTGAGATTTGAATCCAGGTCCCATGACATCAGAGTCAGTGGTCTTCCACTGAGCCATGCTATTTGGGGCTTCCTATATTCATAAAACATTGAGAAAGATTCAATTTATAGACTGGACAGCTCCCTTTGTGCTAGAACTTACAATCTAATAGGAAATGACAGATAAACACAAATAAATTAATTATGGAAGCGTGGCTGCAAAATGGTATGTTGAGGTCCCAGGGAAAGATTGCTACTGATGGGGAGACCATGGAGGACTTCATGGGAGACATGACTTTTGAACTGGGTTCAATATCTGTTGGGAAGTCAGCAAATACAAAAATCCTCTTCTAATGTCTCTTCACGTCTGAGGGTGATCTTAGGTTCTCAAAGGCAATGACACCAGATCATAAGTTTTGGAAGTTTCTGCCATCCTAGAAAGAATTTGAATACAATTTCAGTGATAGATCTTAACAAATGCACATGAAAGACCCACCTTAATTAAGCATGGAGAAGCTCATCGACATTGGTTGGCCACTAGGGGATGAATTTTCTGACCTAAAAGGAGCCCCTCAGATGACTTTTAGTCCTTTTGCTTGCTTAGTGATGGGAATAGGACAGAAAAGGAAAAAGGGCTACAAATCACACAGTATTTCTGTTATCTACAAATATTAATTTAATTGTTATTATTCCAAATGTGAGATATTTGTCCAGCAATCCAGTGAGCTGAGATTCTTCCAGGAACAATTAAACCATATCAGCATCAGAGCAAAGATCAAAGTCAAGAGAATATAAAGATAAGAAAGGGAAGGCTGCTATTGTTCAGTCATTTTTCAGTCACGTCTGACTCTTTGTGACTCCATTTGGATTTTTCTTGCTCAAAGATTCTAGAGTGTTTTTGTCATTTTTTTCTCCAGGTTATTTTATAGATAAGGAAACTGAGGCAAACAAGGTTAAGTGACTTACTCAGAATCACACAGCTAAATAACTGTATGAGGCTGGATCTGAACTCAGTCCTCCTGAATCCAGGCCCCGTGCTCTGTGGATTATGACACCACCCAATGGCCTCATAAGATGAGAAGATAGATCACTCAGTGGTAACAATTCCAACCAAACCCTTCCAAACAAGCTAATGATATCAAAAATGGAAAATGGAGGGAAGAAAATGTGACATAGACTATTATCATTTAAAAATAAAAAGGTTGACTTAAAAAACAGATAGCCTCCATAAGGAGACTTAAAAAAACCCATAAAAAGTCACAAAGATTTGATCCTTGAGCTTATATACTTACTTCTTCAATTAATAGCTTAATTTTAAAAATACTTGATTTGGTAGAGCACTATGTAGTTGCAAAGTCTCTAGTCTATCAAGGAGTTTTTCATGCATTTGTTAAGATCTGACAAGTTTCCTTGACAGAGATATCATTAGAAATAATTTTATTTGAGGATCCTTTGATTACCAATAGAAAAGGAGATAAAAGTAGGGAGATTTTAATTAATTAATAGTTAGAGGTACAGGAGGAGAATTTGGGAAAGTTTCCTAGAAAATACTTCCTGAGTTGAGGCCCTAGGAAGATAATAACTCTAAAAGGCAGAAGGACAGAGAGAGTGGCACACAGCTTTTCTGAAGACTTAGACACAGAAGCTGGTGGAATGCAGAATTTAGGGAATAACTGACAGTTCTGTTTGACTAACACATAATGTGATATCTAGTTATATAATCTAAGCCCAGAAAGGAAGTTGAAGCCAATTTGTGGAAAATTTTCTTTTCTTTTTTAAATAGTATTTCATTTTTTCCAGATATATGTAAAGATAGTTTTCAACATTCATTTTGGCAAGACTTTGTGTTCCAAATTTTCTTCCTCCTTTCCTTACCTCCCCCCTTCCTCAAGACAGCAAGCACTCTGATACAGATGAAATATGAACAATTTTTTAAAATATATTTCCCAATTTGTCATTTTGTACAAGAAAAATAAAACAAAACAAAAACAAACAAAATATGAAAATCACTATGCTTTGTTGCATTCAATCTCCATAAGTTCTCTCTGAAAGAGGATGGCATTTCTCATCCCAAGTCTATTGGAATTGCCTTGAACCACCACATTATTGAGAAGAACCAAGTCCATCACAGCTGATCATCACATAATCTTGTTGTTACTGTATACAATGTTTTCTTGGTTCTACTCACTTTATTCAACATCAGTTCATGTAAATCTTTCCATGCTTTTCTGAAATCAGCTTGCTTATCTGTCATTTCTTTTTTTTTGCATTATTTCTTATAGAATAATAATATTCCAATACATTCATATACTTCAATTTATTCAGCAATTCCCCAACTGATGAGCATTTAAAGCCTTTGTGGAAGGCTTTAAATGCCAGAATAAATAATTTGCATTTTACCTTAAAGGCAATAATGAAACACTAAAAAAATTTGAGAGCAATTAAATGGTGCAATAGAGAACTAGGTCTGAAGTCAGGGGAATCTAATTTCAATTCTGGCCTCAGATGCTTACTAGCTCTGTGGCACTGGGAAAGTCACTTCATTCTTGTTTCCTTGTCTGTAAAATGACCCAGAGAAAGAAATGGCAGAACACTCTAATATCTACCACGGTTGTAGTTTCTTTGATATAAAGAACTCTTGAATAAAGACGTTCTCTGATACGATTTTTCTTGCACAACAATGATAAGGATGGAAATATGTATACATATATACGATTTGTCAAGTATTTTAACATAATTAACATGTAGTGGATTTCCTGCCATCTAGGGGAGGGGTGGGGACTAGGGGGGAAATTTTGTAACAGAAAGCTTTGTAAGGGTCAGTGTTGAAGAATTACCCATACACATGTTTTGCCAATAAAAAGCTTTACTAAAAAAAAAAAAAAGTTCTCTGAACCAATGATGGTCAGTAGGGTACTGAGGGGCTTGTCCAGAGTCACATTTCTAGTAGACCAAATGGGGTCAAAAAGAATCAGACACGAATGAATATTAGCAACAAATGATTTTAAGAAGGAGAGTGCCATGGTCATATCTGTTCCTTAGGAAAATTATTTTGGTAGCTATATAGAGACTGGATTCGAGAGGAGAGAGATGGGGGCCGCAGTTAAAAGGATGTTATAATAGTGGACACTAGAAATGATAAGGAATAAAACTAACATTTCAGGATCTTTGAGCAAATTCTCCAGCTTGAGTTATCTTCCCAGCCATGTGCACTTCCTTCATAAAGAGTTTTGCCTCCACAATCCCAGAACTTTTTCATGGGCTGCTTTTAGCAAATCACCAAGCAAACCTTCCACAAGGAAAGCTGTCCTCATTTGTACCTCTGCTTAGGAAAGCATTTTTCCTGAACCATAAGACTTTATGTCCAATGATTAGAAACAGAAAATTTAGTGGTAATGAAGGGACATGGGGCAAAAAAGAAGTTTTTGATGTTGAGCAACAATAATTGGAAAATATAGATGAGAGTCTAAGAGCACCATTTTTCTCTGGATTTCTTCCAACTAAAGGTCCATTGGGACAGTGACTATGCCTTCTAAATTAAAAAGGAGGGGAGAGAGGAAAGATTATAATTTGATAAAGAATTCTATACTCACCATCCTCATTATTGATGTGTGAACAAAGCAGAATATTTGAATTGGACAGCATCCTGGGAAACCTGGGGCTTGTGGCCTCTAGATCAACAAGACACCTGATATTTTTATTCAGTTATTTCAGTCATGTCAGACTCTTCCTGACCCCATTTGGGGTTTTCTTGGTAAAGATACTGAAGAGATTTGTCATTTTCTTCTTCAATCCTTTTTTACAGATGAGAAAACTGAGGTAAACAGAATTAAATTACTTATTCTGAATCACAAAGCTAGTAAGTGACTGAGACTGGATTGGAAGTCAGGCCTTTTTGATTTCTAGCACTCTATCCACTATATCATCAAGCTGTCCCTAATAGGGAGGAATAAATAGTCAGAAGGGAGTGAGGAAGAAGTAAACTAAAAAACTGGGCAGTAGAGAATAAGATGAAAAAAATATGCCTAATGGGAGAGAATCCCAATTTAGGAAGCAAACACAAAGAAGAATAGTAGCAAAGCCGAAAAAAAATCCAGGACTTGACACAGAGCCCACTAGAGCAATCAACTGAATCAGAATTTAAATGCTGTCAATATGGAATTTTGGGAAAGTGGGCTCCTCACTGTATGCATAAAAGGGAATACATTAAAAAGTTTTTAAAGGTATAAAATGCTATAAGGTTTGTCATATTAGCTGTTAAATCTATTTGATTTCATGATAAGCAGCCTGGTATAATAGCTAGAGGCCCTTCTATGAAGCTGGGAAGACCTGTTTTAAGTCCTGAGAGAGAGATACATGATGATCTTGTGACTCTCAGTGCCCTGCTGACCACCATTGGTACAAAGAGCCTCCTTCCTCCAGAGCTCCCTATACTAAAGAAACAAGTCTGATCTCTACCTTTCTTATTTTCACTTCATTAGGTTGCCCTTGAGGCTCCTACATGAATAGGGCACTGGGCCTGCAGTCAGATACTTGTGCAGATAAATGCAGATAAAGGTCAAAGTGCCTGAGTTCAGACACTTATTTGCTGTGTGACCTTAGGCAAGTCACTTAACTGGAATCTGTTTCAGTTTCATTTCGATAATGGAGATAATAATGGCAGGCTACAGGATCAGATCAAATGAAGTAAGAAGTATAAAAGCACACAGTACAAGCTTGGTTTGGTTCCTTCTTTGCCTTCCTTCCCTGGGGCCAAAAAACTCTGTTGCAAGAATTTACAACATGTAAATGCCCCATGTTCTGGGCATTGGTTCAAGCACCCAGGACCACTTCTAGGTTTTAGTGGATGAAAAATTTAAAATATAAACTTGAAGGAACAAGAGTAAAAGATAGTTTAAGTGACAATACCTCAAATTGATTTCTAGCACTCTATCCACTATATCATCAAGCTGTCCCTAATAGGGAGGAATAAATAGTCAGAAGGGAGTGAGGAAGAAGTAAACTAAAAAACTGGGCAGTAGAGAATAAGATGAAAAAAATATATACCTTACCCATTTATTCTTCTTAAGAAGCCTCTGTTCCTCTTATCTAAAAATATATATCTTGTCATCTCCTGATTTGAAATCTCAGACCCACTTCCCCCACACACTGCAGGCTACTGTACTGCCTCGCTTTACCACCCACACAGCCGCTGTTCAGAAGCTGCAAGTACATTCAATGTTCTCCTAAGTAATCTAGATCTATTTAAAGCAGATCTTCAAAAACTCTGTTGCATAATGAGGTGCATGAATGGGATGGAATGCTAACCCACCCCTGTAAAAAGCCATGATGGTGAGGAATTAAGAGACAAATGTAAAGACTTTTATGAACTAATGTCGAGTTATGGGAAGGAGCAGAACCAGGTGAAGAAAATCATATATGAATGAAAGACTGAGATTGGAGGTTGTGTCATTCTTATGATAAAACTTAACCCTGGAGAAGGGAAGAAAAAAATGGACTTCTCTCCCTCTTTGCAGAGGTGGGAACCTGTGGGTAGGAAACATTGAATTGGTCAGTTTTGTGAAACTGGTTTTAAAAATCTTTTAAAAAATTTTTTTGTTAAAGAGATTGCTTGCCAATTAGACTTAGGGAGAAAGAACATGTTCAAACATGAAGATGATATATAAACAAAAGATATCGATTATGTTTTAAAAGAAATGGTCATATTGCCTTATAAAAATATGAATGTTTCTATAAAGAATTATAAAATATTAAGTGCTTTTCAGATTATCCATTGTTTTAAAGCACCTGGTATGAAAACAGCTCTCTTGTTGCTATTTACTTATAAACACAGGAATATATAGATACCAAGGGTGGGGTGACACACCTGGCCCATACTCCACATGTACCTCTGCTTATAGTTGGTATGTTAAATAGTATCACTGTATCAAATGTCTGCTGGTTGTTTTTCAAAATAGTGAGATGAGCTAGTGCTAAAGTTGACAACCTTGAGTTATGGGAACATCTCACAAATGCTGAAGGAGGAAAAAAATAGGGTGAGAAACAGGGAATTTTGTCTGTTTCTGACTTTTTGGGGAAGAGAGCCATCCCTACTGTTAAAAAAAACAGTTTTGTGTGGTTGAAGAAAAGAAAAGCTCCAAGGACAGAGGATGAATCACTTCTCAATGTTTATGGGGAGTTTTGGGAGAGTGATGAGCTAGAAGTGGGATGGGGGGAGTGGTGAGAGTAAGATGGGGGTGTTGTTCTCCCAACCAGTTCCTACTTTCTTTAAGCCCAGCCTTTAAGGCCATTATTCAGGGAGGCAATCCTGTGGAGAAGGGGCCATCCAACCCCAACAACTGTCAGGTCAATTTAGCTGAAACAGGAAAGCTTCCTAAGAGAGAGATGGAAAACTTCATGGATCACAGAAGTCAAATCATCACCACCATTTTGATAAGCATATCCCCTCAAATGCTGGTGGAGACAACCCAAGACCCTGAACCCAAGAACCTTGGGAATAGCAATATTTCTAACCCCAGTACCCTCAGTCATCAACTGGGGACATAACCCCTGTGGAAATAGAGCCTGGGAATAGCTTCTGTAGGTGTTATAGTCACAGGCACTGAAGACCTAGGAAAGAGACTTCTTGTTACCAAAGTCCTTGGTGTTATCAAATTGTTCAGCTTCAGAAACTGGAATGATTTTATAAGAGGAAATAACAATCAATAAGAGGCATCGCTATCTAGTTTGTCCCTGTCCCCTATGGATGGTGCTTCATTTTAACTGTTTTCCCCAATCTGCTTTCCTTTCTGTTTCTATCCCCTTTGGATATCCTCTCTTGAAGTCACTGAGAATCTCTTAGAGAATTCTTGGCTCTTCATAAGTAAATTTTTCTCAATAATGATCCCACTCTAGAAAGGAGGTAGTGCTTGGCACTCATTCCCTGTGCTCTGGAGACAATTCAAATACACTCTCTGGTGCCATATTGGTGTATATGAGATGAGCCATGCATTACCTATTTCTCCTTTCTTCCGGAGCAGGTCTTGCATTTTGCAATTGTTATCCCTTGGCAAAGAAGCAGCTAGGAGCCCAAGCTCTGTCTCACTTTTACTTATGCCCTACATAATTGGGCTTGTTTCTCAGGCAGAAACAATATGTTAAGTCTTTATTGGCTCCACATAAAAGGGCAACGTAACCTCTCTCCACCTGCAGATAGTTCTGGGTTTCCCAACAGATTTGCACGTATTTTTTTCTTAGATATGTGAGGATCCATTTCCTTATGTGAGCTTTTGACTCAGGTACCATTGTCTCTTTTGGTCTTTCCCTCATGTACCTACTGCCTGAGGACAGAACAATCCTGTTGCCTAGATCTGGACAATGGCAGAATTCCATTATATGCACTTTTTATTCACTGGCTGCCAATCTTTTTGGCAGGCACCCTCTAGACAACAAATCTGTGTTTCCTTTTTCCCTTTATTGTCATGGACTTTTCAGAAGGTGGGTGGTGTTGGAAACTTGAACTTGCAGCAGGTGTGTGTGTGTGTGTGTGTGTGTGTGTGATGTATATATGCTCACATGTGTGCAATAAATATGGTTTATCTTTTCCTAATTGCTAAAATTGAATCAACACTTAGAAAACCCATTAACTGGCCTCCAAATCATGAAGAATTAACTTCAAATTATGCTTCTGACATGAAATGGCTATGTAACCCTCAACATGTCAGTTAAATTCTCATGTTCTAGAGTAGGGCTTCTTAAACTGAAATTATGTGACCTTGGGTATATGGATATATAAATGTATAAAATAGGTGTACAAATCAAACATTTACTGGCAATAAATCATAATTTTGTGACTCCCACATTCAGTTACAAAACCTTTATGGAATCACAAACCACTGTTTAAGAAGTTGGACTCTAGACAATAATCTAAGATCATGTTATAGAGAAGAAGCTGGCTAAACTGCACTGGTAGAGAGAACTCCCATACCTGGAAGTTCCCTAATTAAATCCTAAAGTTTCTGTCCATATTAATATCTTAGGAAAACGGTGTGAGCTATAAAACCAGTTCTTACTCTTTAGTGCTAAGCACTCTCAGTGAATCAAATCTATCCACCATATATTTGGGTTTATTTTCCCCTTATTTTCCCTCCTTTCCACGAAAGCCTTCTCTTCCTTGGAAGAGAAACTTCTTGCTCCTTTGTGTGTGCCTTTGGATTCAAAATCAAACATGACAAGATAGAGAGTTGAAGGAACCTTATATCCAGCTGCCACTTGTTTTTTGCTCCAACATTTTGAAATTCTGAAACTGCTTAGGGGTTAAAATCAGAAAGCAAGCAAAGAAAGCCTGGGCAGGGCTTTGTTTATTATATGTGATGGATTCAGTGACTCAAACCTGAAAAGCTTTCCCCATCTCATCTGCCACTTCTCTGAGGCCACGTGTCATGTGACATAGTTATTCTTTGAGCTATTGAGAACTCCGATGGCCTGATGCTGCTCTGTCCCAAAGGGGCCCCCATGGAAGATAATAGCACAGAAGGGAAGCAGTAGGAAGCAGTACCTGACATAAAGGGAGTTCACATTTATATAGCACTTTCCTCATAGAGGCAGTATTCTTCTCTAATTCTATAGAATTCCCTCCATCTGTACATTAACTTATAAATGAGAGTGGGAATCACAGTGTACTAGATGAAAGACCTGGATTCGAATTATACTTCCTTCATATACTAACTGCATTACTACAAATAAATCCCTAATTCTTTCAGTGCTCTCCTGGGGGTGGAGGGAGAGACAGACAAACAGATTGATAGAGAAAAAATAGTTATACATAGAGAAACAAAGATACAAAAATGGAAGAAAAGGCAAAAGAGAGAGTCAGTGGATAGAAAACTCTCTAAGGCTTTAAATTACAGATAAATTGTCAAATTTCATTGTTGGAGGGCACCTAGGTGGCACAGTGGAAAATGTGACAAGTCTGGAGTCAGCAAGACTGATTTTCCTGAATTCAAATTCAGCCTCAGACACTTACTAACTATATGACTCTGGGCAAGTCACTTAATCCTGTTTGCCTCAGTTTCCTTATCTGTAAAATGAGCTGGATGCAGTCTTTATTAGATCTGTATCCCAAAGAGATCACAAAAAAGGGAAAAGGACTCACATGTGCAAGAATGTTTGTGGCAGCCCTTTTTGTAGTGGCTAGAAACTGGAAACTGAATGGATGCCCATCAATTGGAGAATGACTGAATACATTATGGTGTATGAATGTTATGGAAAATTATTGTTCTGTAAGAAACCATCAGCAGGATGATTTTGGAAAGGCCTGAAGAGACTTACATGAACTCTGAGTGAAGTGAGTAGAACCAAGAGAACACTGTACACAGCAATAAGATTATGTGATGATCAACTGTGATGGACATGGCTCTTTTTGACAATGAGGTGATTCTGGCCAATTCCAATAGACTTGTGATGGGTAGAGACATTTGCCTCCAGAGAGAGGCCTATCAGGACTGAATGTGTATCATAACATAGTATTTTCATTTTTTTGTTCTTATTGTTGTCTGCTTGCCTGATTTTTCTTTCTCATTTCCCACTTTTGATCTGATTTTTCTTATGCAGTATGATAAATGTGGAAATATTTTAAAAGAATTGCACATATTTAATCTATATTGTATTACTTGTTCTTTAGAGGAGAGGGGAAGGAATGAGGGAAGGAGAAAAATTTGGAACACAAGTTTTGTAGGGGTGAATGTTGAAAATTATCTTTGCATGTATTTTGAAAAATAAAAAGAGATTATCATAAAATAAAATAAAATGAGCTAAAGAAGGAAATGACAAACTGCTTCAGTATCTTTACCAAGGAAACCCCAAATGAGGTCACCAAGAGTCAGACATGACTAAAAAGCAATGGAACTGAATTGAAATTGGTAATAAGAGTTTCTACATGTAGAAGTTACTTTCCTGGATGACGTAAGAGATCTAGACTAAGAGAGAGGAAAAAATAGATGAGAAAACTAAATCTCTGAATTGACTTGGGTCATATATATTCAACTCAATATAACAAGTATATATTACGTATTTACAATGTTTCAGCACCTTACTAAGATTGTGGATACAAAGACAAAATGGAATAATCCCTGCCTTCTATTGAGGAAGAACAACATTTTTACATTAAATAAAATACAAAATATATAAATAATGAAGAAAGGATCACCAGTTTAATAGGAAGATGAGTTTGTTAATCGAATGGGATTTCTGATGGCACAAGAAATTAGGGAAATGCGGGAGAGGGACAAGGGGGGGTAAAATTAATGTGGGAGAAAGAGGAAATGGAATTTTATCTTATACACAGTTTAATACTCAGAATCATAGGGATTCTTAGTGAAACCTTTCATGTCAAACCTTTTGAAGTACTGATAATTTACCCCTGAAAAAAGGAGACAAAGAAGAGCAATAGCAACTGGAGAGTAGAAATAGCAAGAAAGACATTCCATCCTTGCTGCTCAGGGGTAGGAATGGTGTTAGGACCAGAATGCTTTACAGGTGTGTGACCAAGTAAGCTCTGCCTTAGTCTTCACTCCATCACCTCTTAGGAGGATTTTCATTCCTGATTTATGTGACATGGGAGAGCCAGCAGATGGAACCGATTAATTAGTCCTTGCTCTTGTCTAATGGCCAAGACAGACATCAAGAGTCCTGGGACTGTTATCATATACTCATTCAGTAACAATATGGATTTTAGAGCTAAAAGGAAGTTCAGTCCCCTTATAGATGTGGACGTGGAATAAAAGAAATGAAGGGACTTGGCCAATATTTCTGAGATAGTAAACAACAGAGGCAACTTTGAGCTTTTGATCCTGGATCAAAAAAAATCTAATGTGTCCTCCACTGTCAGTGTCAAAGCCAGGATTCAAATCCATGTCTTCAGCCTCCAAATTATGTACTCTGCCTTCTGTATCTTACAGATTCTCATCATGATTTTGATTCTAAATTACCAAGAATCATCACCAGTCACATATAAAGATCTAAGGATGAGAAATGCCTCACAAGTGATTTATAAGTAGAACAACTGAATTAGTCTTGAGCTTTCTGAGTCTGACCTTTGGAAGGGTTTTCATAATCATAAATAATTGAGCTACAGCCTGACATGACTAAATTGGTGACAGATGAAAAGGCAAAAGACAACATAGGACCAATCAAAGGTGTGTTGACACCTTTGGCTCTTTGGGTTGGGGGATGTGGGGGTGAGATGGCTTCATATTTTTGGCACACTTTTAAACTTAATCTGCATTATTGACATTTTCTCCATCACTTTCTTAAGTCTAGATAATTAATAAAACAATAAATCAAGTCCTGCATCATATTTGCACATTTCTGAGGTGCAAATGCTCATGGACTGAAAATTTTACATTCTTACTAGAGCTGATTCCAGTACACCACAGGGGCCAGCTCACAGTTAGGAGTGGGAGTGGCAGTGGCAGCCCAAATAATACATACAGACCATCATCTCTAAGATATATAGAGAATTGTCTCATATTTATAAGAATTCAAGCCATTCTCCAATTGATAAATGGTCAAAGGATATAAACAGACAATTTTCAGATGATGAAATTAAAACTATTTATAATCATATGAAAAGGTGCTCCAAATCACTATTGATCAGAGAAATGCAAATTAAGACAACTCTGAGGTACCTCTACACACCTGTCAGATTGGCTAAAATGACAGGAAAAGATAAAGATGAATGTTGGAGGGGATGTGGGAAGACTGGGGCACTAATGAATTGTTGGTGGAGCTGTGAATGGATCCAACCATTCTGGAGAGCAATTTGGAGCTATGCTCAAAAAGTTATCAAACTATGCATACCCTTTGACCCAGCAGTGTTGCTATTGGGCTTATATCCCAAAGAAATCATAAAAGAAGGAAAGGGCCCCACATGTGCAAGAAAGTTTGTGGCAGCTCTTTTTGTAGTGACTAGAAACTGGAAACTGAATGGATGCCCATCAATTGGGAGAGTGGCTGAATAAATTATGGTATATGAATGTTATGGATTATTATTGCTCTGTAAGAAACGACCAGCAGGATGATTTCAGAGAGGCCTGGAGAGACTTGCATGAACTGATACTCAGTGAAGTGAGCAGAACCAGGAGATCATTATTCACGGCAACAACAATACTATATGAGGATCAGTTCTAATGGACATGACTCTCTTCAACAATGAAATGCTTCAAACCAGTTTCAATTGTTCGGTGAAGAGAGCCATATACACCCAGAGAGAGGGATGTGAAATGTGGACCACGACATAACATTTTCATATTCTCTATTGAGGTTTGCTTGCCTTGTATTTCCTTTATCCAATTATTCTTTCTTGTAGATACGATTTCTCCTGCACAAAAATGATGCAATAACTATACATATATTCGATTTCTTAAGTATTCTAACATAATTATCATGTAGTGGATATCCTGCCATCTAGGGGAGGGGTGGGGAGTAGGGGGGAAAAATTTGTAACAGAAAGCTTTGTAAGGGTTAATGTTTAGGAATTACCCATACATATGTTCTGCAAATAAAAAAAAAGTCAAAAAAATTAAAAATTAAAAAAAATACATACAGACAAGAGGATTCACAAAGCTGTCTTGCTAATTGTTTAAAATGTCAGAGATGCAAGTAAGAAAGCTGAAAAGAATTCCCAGTGTGGCATTGGAGGCTATGAGCCCTATGGCACATTCTAGGTAATTCTATGAAGTTATCTGACAAAATACATTTCTGCATGTACTCCCAAGGTCACTATCACAGCTACTTTGGGTTCCATTCTCTAGTCCGAAAACATGGACTTTTCAAATATTGTTCCTTGAAAATCATTCCATAATTTTCCTACTTTCCTCATCACACTCAAAG
Source organism: Myrmecobius fasciatus (assembly GCA_023553655.1). Lineage (NCBI taxonomy): Eukaryota > Metazoa > Chordata > Mammalia > Dasyuromorphia > Myrmecobiidae > Myrmecobius > Myrmecobius fasciatus. The sequence goes on from JAJPUD010000522.1 coordinate 332,506, forward strand.
CCTACTTTCATCTCATTAGAAAATGACTCTTCTTTGTCTAGTGGGGAGGTAAAAATACTGACTTTTAAAAGTCTTAGAGGCATGGAGCACAAAGCATTTGTCAGAAACTGTCTGGGATCCCAGCACTGTCAAAATTCGACAGTGTTTAACTGCAGTTTGGTCTTGGTTCTCCTGTTTGTAATTAAATCCCAATTCACTCCTCACTCTTTGGGGCACAATATATTTTAATCTGCCATCTATCATTTGCAATTTGTCCATGAAGGACTCCAGACAGTTCCTGAATCTATGATTCATTTGTTTTTCCTTTTCTTGGATCCAGTCCTTACTTGGTCACTCCCCTGCCATTACCCTAATCAAGCTCCTCATCACCTCACACCTGGATTACTGCAATAGTCTCCTTACCGACCTCCTTGCCGCCAGTCTTTCCCCACTTTCATCCATCTTGCACATCGCCACCCAATTAATTTTCCTCAAATATCACTTTCTCCATGACATTCCTTTTGCTCAATAATCTACAATAGCTTCCTGTTACCTAAAGATGAAATTCTGGACTTAAAGACCATCATTAGTAATCTGGCCTTACCTTACCAATCCAACTTGATCTCCCACTGCTTCCAATAAGTATGCATTGGCTCCAGCCTGTCCAGGCATAGTATTTGGCTAGTCTGGAATGTTTATTCCCTGTTCATCCAGATGTCTCAAACCTACCTCCCACTCATAGCATTCCCAGACTATTTCAACCCCCAATCAGTTCTCTATTCTCCAACTCCTATGGTCCTCCTAAAGCATTTTGAGTCTGCATTACACTATTTAGCCCTTATAGTTTTATACTAGCTGTTCAAATTTTGTTTTCCCTTGTAGACAGTAGATTCCTTGAGGCTGGGAATGGTCCGTATACCTCTCCTACATCCCTTTACTTTAAGCACCTAGCTAAATATACATTACAATTATCCCTTCCATGTCACAAGGCTAGGGACATGATCTGGAAAATTAGTATAAAATTTTTGACTTGCCTTTCATAATAGACAAAATCTGAATTATTTTCTTTTTATAATGGGGTATTTATATTATTGCAAAATTTAGGTTTAATATTTGATCATAGATTCTACATCATCTGCTGGTCTTTGCATGTCATCTGCAACTTCTACAAAACTCCCCTCAAATTCCCATTTAATTTCCTTTGCTGAATCAAAATATATTGAAACTGTAGTGCAGAAAGTCATGATGTGGAAGAGAGTACTGTAGTGTATTGAATATATTATTAGGCAGGATATTAGGAATAGATTGGATAGTATGAAAGTACAACTTTATCCTTGATCCCAGTGTACCAAAAAAAGTGATAATTCTAGGAGATGCTTTTGAATTAAAGAAGTATTAAATTGCCCCAGATTCAGGTATCAGACCCTAAGAAACTTGGAATATGAAATAATTGGCCATTATTAGGTATTTCTCTAATAAATGAAGTTGAATCTAACGATAGGCCTACCAGGGAATGTTAGCACCAACTAGTTGAGGAGATGAGAGGACAACATCTTGCTGAATTAAAATCACCATGCCCATCTATATAGTATCCTAGGATATTGAAAACATTGGCATATGTGATACCAACTGGCAATATTTGAAAGTGGGAGAAGTGCTACTGTAGTAGAGAAAGGGTAATACCTCAATTTTTAAAGGGAGTAGAGTTTCTAAATTATATGCTAGTGAGTTGGCTTTTATTTCTATAAATATTATATAAAGCATTTTTAAAGGGATGAATTGTGAGAACTTATAAAGGGAAGCAAAAATCCCTTTATCATTTTAGGAGTTTGAGAACTGACTAGGATTCTGGGATTTGTAGGTTAGGGAGATAAGTGTTTCCTTCTACCATTCAGAGAAAATTCCCTTGAGCCAGAATTAGAAATTCGGAAGAAAGAAGATAGTCAACCAGAGAGCAAAGTGGGAGGAAGCACCTGGGTCACAAGAGCTGAACAACAACATCAGAGTTACAGTGCCTTTGGCTCATTAAGTCCTTGAGATGAAGAGATATAGATTTGAAGTGTAGCTCTGAAACTTAGAAGCTGGATGTGTGAGGGCCAGATACTTCTCCGAATCTCAGATTTTTCATTTGCAAAATTGTTTTTAGCTAGCAATGCTTTTGCTTTACATTACTTACCTCACAGAGATGTTGTGGGGAAAGTAATGTGTAAACTTCCAAGAACTTTCTCAATGTCCTCACTGGCCCCCTGTTCTTTTATTAATGGTACTTTTCAAAACACTTTCCACATCCATTGTCTCCTGTGATTCTGAAATTATAAAATAATCAAGCTAAGTGAGTTTTATTTTAATCTGACAAATGGGGAGACTAAGATATAGTTAGGGCAACTAGGTAGTAAAGTGGACAGAGCTCTGGTCCTAGAATCAGAAAGTCTCATCTTCCCAAGTTCAAATCCAGTCTCAGACATTTATTAACTGTGTGACCTTGAGCAAATCACTTAACCCTGTTTACCTCAGTTTTCTCATCAGTAAAATGAGCTAGAGAAGGAAATAGCAAACTACTCCAGCAATTTTGCCAAGAAAATCCTAAATGGGGTCATGAAGACAGGACTGAACAACAATGTGATTTTGATCTTAAGATCTATTGATTCCCAGGTGAATATTTATTCTGGCATTTCCTCTGTGAAAGCTTTCTCTCCTCTTCCCCCTCTCCCTCCACAATTAATGTTCTTTTCCTCCCTAATTTTCCTTGTGCTTTTCTTCATTTGCTTACTGCTACATTGAGCCAGTGATGATCATTACAGCTAAGGTTTGGTCTTTTATTTCGTCTTCATAACAACTCTTTTGAATTGAAGGCTATTATTATTGTCTTTTAAAAAAGAAGAGATTCAGCAGTGTCTCTACCAGGCTTGTATCCCAAAGAGATCATAAAAAGGGAAAAGGAACCACATGTGCAAAAATGTTTGTAGTAGCCTTTTTTGTAGTGACAAGGAACTGGAAACTGAGTGGATGCCCATCAGTAGAAGAATGGCATGTGAATGTTATGGAATATTATTGTTCTGTAAGAAACAATCAGCAGGATGATTTCAGAGAGGCCTGGAGAAACTTACAAGAATTGATGCTAAGGGAAGTGAGTAGAACCAAGAGAACATTGTATACAGCAATAAGAAGATTATGCAATGATCACTTCTAATGCACATGGTTCTTTTCAACAATGAAGTGATTCACGCCAATTCCAATAGACTTGTGATGAAGAGAATCATTTGCATCCAGAAAGAGGCCTGTATGAACTAAGTATGTATCATAACAGTATTTTCACCTTTTTTATTGTTTGCTTGACTTTTGTTTTCTTTCTCATTTTTTCTTTTTTGATCTGATTTTTCTTGTGCAACATGATAATTGTGGAAATATGTATAGAAGAATTGCACATGTTTAACATAGATTATTTGCTATCTAAAAGAGGTGGTGGGGATAAGAGAGGGAGAAAAAAATTGGAACACAAGGTTTTGCAAGGATAAATGTTGAAAACTATGCATATATTTTAAAAATTAAAAAAGCAAAAAAAATTTAAAAAAGAAAAGAGGAGATTCAGTCACACAATTAGTGAATATATGACTATATGAATATATTTGAATTTATGTCTTCCTGACTCAAAATCCAAAAGTCTAACCACTAAACCATCCTGTTTCCTTTTTTTCTTTGGGCCTGGCACAATACTTGGTACATAGTAGATAATAAATATTTAACTGAATTGAATATGGGTCTCTCTTGTAAACTCCTTAAAGATAGGGATGAGGGGCAGCTAGATGGCACAATGGACAGAGCACTGGCCCTGAAGTCAGGAGGACCTGAGTTCAAATTTGGCCTCAGACACTTAGCATTTCCTAGCTGTGTGACCCTGGGCAAAGCACTTAACCCCAGTTGCCTTAACAAAAAAAAAGTCAGGGATGAGACTTCTACAGCTCTTAGCTAAATATATAACAATCAATTAGACATTAACTTTGGTAGGACCTTGAAACTGGTTAAGGCAATGTGATATATGTTTTATTCTCAGAACACCAGGACCTTCATTCTAATTTTTTTCACCTACAACCAATCAATTGAGATTGGATTTCATAATTAGAAGGATAATATTTAAAAACATGACATTTGATTAACGTTATTCAACTCTGAATTATTTTAGCAAGCTATAGAAAAATAAAAATGGAATGACAATAAAGATAATATTGATACTAATGCTGGTTAGAATAAATTTATCAAAAATTAAATGACTACAAATTAATTACTACAACAAGGAGACCAAAAGAACCTAGAAAGGTTCTTTGAATTTTTTTACCAAATGGAGACAAATGTCTGTCAAAAACCTATTTAGAATAGAAATTCATCTGTAAAATCTTACAGGAAATGTATATTCATAGTAACAGGGAGTATCAAGTAATAACGTTATCTCACAAAGAAGAGATAGAAGCAATAAAGGGAAAAACAGTTTAAAGATAGCTTGACAAGTCATCTCTAAGCAAAATTGTCAATAAAAGAAATCATTCAAAAATAAAAATGCAAAGGAAATTACAAAGAAAAAAACAGAAAATTTTTGCAAAAATATTTATAACTATTTTCTCCATCAAGGATAATATCTATCATGCATGGATCCTGATATCATAGGCCATATATGTATGTATCTTGTATATACAGAGGAAATACATGTAGCACTAAAGAAAAAAAATGGAAAAAGCAGAAGGTTGGATAAGTATGCACACAAATACATGCACATTTTGTTTGTATATCTAATACCTAAAGGAGAGGAAAATAATAAAGGTGTGGGAAAGTTTCAAAACTTATTGACAAAAATTATGAAGGTAACTAAGAAAAAACCCAACAACTATCAGCCTCTATACCTACTGTTCTATATATACAAAATTTTTATGATGGTCATCTATATGTGAATTGAGGGAAACCTCAGTGACGGCAATGGTAAGGAATAAATTGACTTTCACAAATATTATTCAACTATAAACCATATCTTTAACATCAAATGATTAATTGAAAGACATAGAGAATATAATAACCCATTGTGCTTATTATTACTTAAGTATGGGCCTTCTAAGTCACAAGAGCAACAAGATAGAGAACTAGATATTTTCTGTGATCCTTGTCCAAAGAAATTATTCACTGCAGATAAAGCAACTTCTCATCTGTTTCCATGATTTAGGACACCCAGATTCCAAAAGGTTTAACAAAAACTTGATATTCAGTGACCCTAAGCTACTCAGTATCTCTCTCTCAATTTCCATGCAATAGGCAGTGAGGCTATAATAACAGATCCAAAGACATAACACAGACTTTTAACAAAACTCAATTCTATTCCAGTCTTCCCTTCCCTCTTTTTCTAATACAGAAGACCTACATCTATTTTGCTCAATGACAGCAAGTGTCCATTAGAGCCAGGACCCTAGAAACTTTTTAGGAGGAAATGCACTCCCAACAAGCACTTTAGTAAACAACCCTGTAGTTCCAAAGTTGCAAAGCTCTAAACTGTTGATGCCAGTCCAGGGGACAGAGAAACAGAGGGAGCCAGACAGGACAGCATGGAGGGCAGTGTGCAGCATTCCACTAAGCATGGAAAAAAAGTTTTTTTTTCAATTACTTGGGACCAGCTCTATACAACCACAAACTATTTGGGTCAAAGATCTAAATTGTTTAAACCTGAAATTCCTAGTATGGGAGGATGCTGAAATGCTTGGAGACTCCATTCTCCCCCCAAAAACACTTTTAGAGGGGAGATAATTGAATAGGAACAATAGTAGACAAAAAGGCTGGCTGCCGGTTGTGTTGGGGTGGGGAAGGGGTTGGAAGATACTCTGAAGTTACCAAAGATCTCAGGAAGAAAAAAAACTCAGACTTTGAACACAGATAAATCAATAGAGAAAATACTATAAAGAAAAAAGAACTGTGTCCTCCAAATCTAGCGAATTAGTTCAGACAGCCATGACTAAATAATGTGAAACAAAGGAAAATGATTCAACACTTGATAAGGCAAAGGACCCAGTGTATTGTGAGAAGAACATAGAAACACATCTGTCTGTTCCTGAGTGGCACAAGGGAAAAATGAGAATTATGAGACTGGAATTTGTGGTCTATGTGGAAAAATAATGTTTGTTAATTATGAAAAAACATTAGATTTGGTAGAACAAAATATCTTATAGATTCTTTTCCAGCAACTTGTCTCCCATCTATATTCAAGATCTTTAAAAATTACTTGGAAGATGTCATAGAAAAAAAATAATTCTGTCTCATATCCCTCTGATAATAAACACCAGGTGATATATAGCACAAGGATATATATGTTTGCTAGAAAGTATTTGATTACTGTGAAGGAGGGCAGTCAGCATAGTCCTGTATAAGGAAGAATTTCCTTTGGATGGTGAGGTCCTCTAGATTCTTCTGTTTCAGGATGGCATTGTATTGACTGCAACATATTACAGAGATTCTTAGAAGAGATCTTTAATAACTAAAAGGAGTTTGATCTATTCTTCCAGGTAGGAAAGATTAAATGGGTAAAGTGTTTATTGTTTATATTTCAAGATGTATCTGAATGGACACCTTATAGAGTTTGTCTGGCAATTATGCATATTTCTGAAAGACCATATAAATGGACAAAGCGTTGGATCCAGATTTGAAAATAAGGAAAGCAGGTTCTCTTGCTTTTAGGAAATTGCAATGTAATTTTATTGACTCCATACTTTCTAAAACAACATGGGTCAGTTTTGATATAAACGTTTTACTGATTGTTGGGAGCCAATTTTACCTGGAATGTAACAGCCTCCAAGAATTAAAGATGAACATCACACTAAGGGCAACAGAAAAGTGCATAGTGAGTGTACACAATGAAAACCTTCCAAGTATAATAGGAAAAAAGAATGTTATCAAAGAACCAGAGAAAGTAGTCTTGTTATATGATGAGAGTAAGGGAGGATAAGTAAATGGCCAGAGGGCTAAATTGGTACTCCCCTTGATGTTTAGAGATGTATGGATGAAAATAGGTTCCAACATATTGCGTCCATAGTAGACTCTAGGTAAACTTTTTGGAGGATGTGAGTAATGATTATACAGTATATACAGGCGTAGATGATTGTTATTTGCAATACTGAAGAGATCACCTAAGGATGAGATAGGTAATTTGAGCATCTGAATCAATTATCAGTAAGATTATATGCATATCAGTGCCAGATACTGTGCTAGGCTCTAGAGAATACAAAGATAAAAATAAAGGCACATTTCTTCACTTGTATGGATAAATTGAATACTCTCAAGAAAGGAGGGTGTTATTTCTAAAATATATAGATAATTAACTCAAACTTATAAGAATTTAAGCCATTCTCCAATTGAAAAATGATCAAAGGCTATGAAGACAATTTTCAGATGAAGAAATTGAAACTATTTTTAGTCATATGAAAAAGTGCTCTAAATCACTATTGATCAGAGAAATGCAAATTAAGACAACTCTGAGGTACCACTACACACCTGTCAGATTGGCTAAGGTGACAGGAAAAGATAATGACGAATGTTGGAGGGGATGTGGGAAAACTGGGACATTGATACATTGTTGGTGAAACTGTGAATGGATCCAACCATTCTGGAGAGAAATCTGGAACTATGCTCAAAAAGTTATCAAACTGTGCATACCATTTGACCCAGCAGTGTTTCTACTGGGCCTATATCCCAAAGAGATCTTAAAGGAAGGAAAGGGACCCACATATGCAAGAATGTTTGTGGCAGCTCTTTTTGTAGTGGCAAGAAACTGGAAGCTGAATGGATGCCCATCAATTGGAGAATGGCTGAATTAATTATGGTATATGAATGTTATGGAATATTATTGTTCTGGAAGAAACGACCAGCAGGATGATTTCAGAGAGGCCTGGAGGAACTTGCATGAACTGATGCTGAGTGAAACGAGCAGAACCAGGAGATCATTATACACAACAATATGACTATACGATGATCAACTCTGATGGACATGGTTCTCTTCAACAATGAGATGATTCAAACCAGTTCCAGTTGTTCAGTGTTGAAGAAAGCCATATATACCCAGGGAGAGGCCTGTGAGATCTGCGTATAGACCACAACATAGCATTTCCATGCTTTCTGTTGATGTTTGCTCGCATTTTGTTTTCCTTCTCAGGTTTTTTTTTTCTTTCTAGATCTGATTTTTCTTGTGCAGCAAGATAATTGTATAAATATGTATACATATATTGGATTTGTCATATATTTTAATATAGTTAACATGTATTAGACTATGTGCCATCTAGGGGAGGAGGTGGGGGGAAGGAGGGAAAAATTAGGAACAGAAAGTTTTGCAAGGGTCAGTGTTGAAAAATTACCCATGCATATGTTTTGTAAATAAAAAGCTTTAATAAAAAAAAGAAAGGCGGGTGCATGCTAACATTCAGATATGTACAGATGTCAGCCCTTGAGACTACTTCTGTGAATTGTAGCTATTTGGTCATCATTATTACAGCAAACAAAAATTATAAAACTATTTTTATTTCAGACATTGATATGCTCCTTTCCCATGCCATACCTTTAATATCCAATAGACTGAAGTTAGCCATTCTCTAGTCTTGAAGCAAACAACCGGAAACATTCTGGATTTTTTTTAAATACACATTGTTTGCTGACCAGAGTCTGAAATGTGTGTGCACAATCCCTGGAGTGTGTCTTGAGTGCTTACCAATAACCTCTGGGGCAGTGCTTATGAACAGAAGTACAGGTGGAGTGTGGGAAAAGCAAATATGGCAACAAAAAAAAAAACTCAAAACAAAACAAAAAAATAAACACCCAACTACTGTTTCTGAGAAAGGAGGCAGAGCTATAGGTTAAGCCAAGAAAATGAGACGTTTGACAGGAGACAGTTCCTGATAATCATCTAAAGCCAACATTGTCTTTGTACTCTGGATATGGAAGAAAGGATAGAAGTGTTGACTCTGTTCTCTGCCTTTTGACCAACACATGCTTCCACCCCGCTCTTTGGCCTCTATTACCTGAATAAGGAAGAAGGCAGGATGCACTTTCAGTCAGGTTCTGGCTCCTGTAATTCTCCTCCTGAATGGAAGGCCACAGTCCATCCCATCTGTTTTATTTCTAGTAGGCTTTTTTTTTGCAAATAACAAACAATTGTCTCTCTCCCAATGTATAAATTTCCATTACAATGGCTGCTCTGCTTTTACAGAACTTGTGACCATCTCATCAATCCCACAGAGCCTTTGAAAATGCAAACCCACTGAAATAACATCCCTGTCAAAGGAACTCGTTTTTACTTTCCCTACTTTATCCCCAAGGATGATGCACAAGTCACATCACTGGGACATATGATAGTGATTCTAATCGGCCATTCTGGACATTGGAATAATTAATTACAAAGAGGTGACTGAGTAGCAATGGGACTAATCTGGCCTTGTCCATGATTCAAGTAATAAATTATTTACTTATCTATGAATAGAGAGGAAGCCTGGTAATGGGATAGGGAGTAGGTATGAAGCATACATCATGGTAGAAGTGTGTGTGTGGGGGGTGGATTGTCAAAATTGAGATACTGACATAGGATAAAGATATTAAATCATCATTCAAATTATCCCAATCTTCCCTCACACCTGTTTCAAGGAGTTGGAAATGTGACGAAAAGAGATTGCATTTTATCTTATGTCTGGTGACTATAAGGAGAATATATAGCAAAACTTATATAACTACCTGACCAGGTCTCCCTCCCACTTCAGGGTAATATTTCCTTGCTGTGTCTGAGTTACCTCCCCCCTTGCCCCTTTCAAAAAAATGGAATGATTTTATTGTAGAGAATTCCCTGGTAAGAAAGTTTCTTCTATTACTGTAGTTCCAATTATTCTGCAACTTATAGTCCTTGAAGCTTGCTAGGGGCAATGACAGGGTTAGTGTTTTCTCCAGAGTCACAAAGTATTAGAGGCAGAACTTAGGTTTCCCTCTCACCAAAGTGCTCCCTCTCCTCAATACTAACACAGACTCAGTGGATTCATTTTACCTTACCTTAAAGAGACCTTGGTTTTTCAATTTCCTGCTACATTCTCCCTGATAAGATCAATTTATTATTTGACCCCTTATGAGATTTCAGAAAAGAGTTTTTCTTCCTTAATAGAACCTGAAAAATATATTCATGCATTCCCACTGGGCACTATAACCAAAGAGCAGTGAAATTCAGACCACACAGAAACCCTATGAAATCAGAGAAGCTGTATTCAAGTCGTTTTTCAGTCACATCTGACTCTCCATGATCCCATTTGGGGCTTTCTTGGCAGAGATGCCAGAATAGTTTACCATTTCCTTCTCCAGCTTATTTTACAGATGAAGAAATTGAGGCAAACGGTTAAGTAACTTGCAGCTAGTAAATTTCTGAGGTCAGATTTGAACTCATGAAAGCAAGTTTTTCTGACTCTAAGCCCGTGTTGCATCTGTGTTGTACTGTACTAACCTTACTACTCCAAGAAAATCACTTAAAGTCATATTTGATCTTTCATGATTTTCCAGTTTCCCCTTAATGCTAACTCCGCCAAGGTTATCTCTGGTTTACACTGTATCTATCTTTTGTGTCTACAGTAGTTTTTATGTTCGCTCCTCCATTAGACTATGAGCTTCTTGAAATTAGGGATTATTTTTGCTTTTCTTTGTTTCCCCAGCACTTAGCACAGTAATTATTAAAGTTAAATAACTGCTTTGTTGAATTGAATTGAATATTTTCCTTCTATGCTTCATCAGGGAATAGAGGTGACCTTACTATTTCAAACTTCAAAGAATGTCAGCACTAAAGTCCTGGTGACATAATTTGTTTGTTTTCCAAAGACCAGGCTAACTAAGTATATAGAGGGTCATCATTAGGAGTCTAAGTCATTGTGTTGATGAATCTTTTGGCCATGCTGACCTATGAAACAATGAAAAATATAAAGCCATTCTATTCAACTGCCCTTTCTGTTGTATTGTGACAGTGACACCATAACAGAGAAAGGGACAGTTGATTTGAAGTTATTTGATCAGCATCCTTATCCAGTAAACTGAGTAGACATTCTAGTGGGTGAATTGAATTTTATAAGTACTAACATTTTCAGTACAAATGTGACTAAAAGACAAAGAGAAATCTCAACTGAATGGACAGATGGTTTACAGCTCTTCCATGGGGAGGCAAAGGAGTTGGATGAGTTTTTGTTCTTGTTTTTCATGTATCCAAAGGCAACGTGATATATAATTTCATAGGATATTCAGTCATCTTGTATTGCAATGCTCATGTTGAGCATTTGTAAAAATATCACTTTGAAGATCATTGAAACTTATGGACCAATATCCATCACAGGGGATGATGAGGTAAAGAAAAACTATAAAGCCAATCATTAATTCAATTATTTAAATTCAATTAATTAAATCACCATACACTTAAATACTCAGCGATTTCAGTGAAAAAGTAGAAATGGGGGAAGATAAGTTAAAAATGTTGTAAAGTTTGACTCCAAAATTAAAACTGAAAGAAGTCTAGAGCTTGAAGACTATACAAAATCCTTATGTTTACACACAGGATGTCCCAAAAGCCTTTCACAGTTTTAATTGCTTAAAAAACTATTTAATAATTTGAATTATACAACAATAAATATTAATTTAATAAATATTTCATAATATAGCTTAAAATTAACAAAGACTTTTAAAACATCATGTATTTTGTTCAAAAGAAGACTCAGAAGGTCCTAGACATGACAAATAACATATACCATCAGAAAAAAAGTAAAATCATTTATATATTATTAGATAAGAAGCAACATGTTCCTAACATAGGGGTCATTTCTGAATCAGTGTGTATGTAGAATCAAACCGTTGATTTGTTAGGGCAAAGAAAAAGACCAGAATCAATGAGAAACAAGAAGAAAGAATAAAAATGAGAAGATATTATTTGCAATTAAAGCAATTCTATTTTATTTCAATCACTGTTGATGCCAAAACACGAGAAATCAATATGAGAAGACAGACTGTGACCATTCCTTGAAAAAGTTTAACCAATGTAAATTAATTACATCATAAAGGGTAGAAAGGATTTTAGTCAGAAAATACTTGATCTCTTGCTGGTATAAAGATATTGGTAGCCAACAGTAACACCATAAAAATTTACAGAGGGAGGAAGCAAAAGACTATGAGCAGCATTATCTCATAAAATAGAAAGAAGAAAGAGAGGGGGGAAAACAAGTTTGAAGTCTCCAAAGCATTAAGTATAAAAATGGAAGGATAATAAATTAAAATGACAAATTCATTCAACAAGCAAACATTGAGCACCTATGTGCCAGACATTTGTTTATGTCGATCCCAGTGATACAAATACAAAAGATAAAAAACACAAAATGAAAAGTTGCCTTCAAGGAGCTTAGATTCTAAAAGAAAAATGAGATTGGAGAGGAATAGTTATAGGCTATTTTCTCAGTCATGTGGCACCAATAATTATAATTCTTATAAAGAAAAAGTAAAGGTGGCACTAAAGCAAACAAAGATAAGAACACCTGATTATACCAAGTATCTATGGAAGAGACATTCTAAAAGCTATTGGTTCTCAAACTTTGGGGTTTGTGGACATCATTTGTTTTTGTTATTTATTTTTCTTTTTTCTTTTTTTAAATAGTATCTTATTTTGTAATGATAATTTTCAACATTCATTTTTGTAAGAGTTTGTGCTGCAGATTTTTCTCCCTCCTTCCCTTCCTTCATCCTTCCCCAAGTCAGGAAGCAAGTTGATATAGGTTAAATATGTGCAATTATTTTAAACATATTTCCATATTTGTCATGTGCAAAAAAAAATCATAACAAAAGGGGGAAACATAAGAAAGAAAACAAACAAAACAAAAAAAAACAATTTGTGAAAATACTATGTTTCAATACACATTTCTATTGGAACTGCCTTGTATCACTGAATTGTAGAGAAGAGCCAAGAGCAACACAGTTGATCATCACATAATCTTGTTATTATGTATAATGTTCTCTTGGTTCCGCTCACTTCGTTTAGCACCAGTTCATGTTAAGTCTTTCCAGATTTTTTTGAAATCAGCCTGTTCATCATTTTTTAGAGAACAATAATATTCAATTACATTGATATACCATAACTTATTCAGTTATTCCCCAACTTATGGGCATTCACTCAGTTTCTAATTCCTTGCTAGTACAAAAAGCATTCCTATGAATATTTTTGTGCATTTAGGTACTTTTCCCTCTTTTATCATGTCTTTGAGAAACAAATCCAGTAATGATACTGCTTGACCAAAGGGTATACACAGTTTTATAGTCCTTTGCACATAGTTCCAAATTGCTCTCTAGCATGTGAATCATTTCACAATTTCACTAACAATGAATTAATGTCCTAGTTTCCCTACACCTCCTCCAACATTTATTATTATTTATTTTATATTATTATTTATATTTATTTTATATTATTATTATTTATTTATATTATTATTATTTATTTTATATTATTATTATTTGGAGAATTTTTTTATATGATTAGAAATGGCTTTAATTTCTTCATCTGAAAATGGTCTATTCATATCCTTTGACTATCAATTGGGGAATGACTTTCTTATAAATTTGACTCAATTCTTTATATATTTTAGAAATGAGGCCTTTATCAGAAACACAGGCTATATAAATTGTTTTCCTAGCTTTCTGCTTTCCTTCTAATCTTGGCTGCATTAGTTTTGCTTGAGCTACAGTCATATTTGATTTCTGGGCTTTCTCCTCCTTTTGTGTCTCTTCCCATGCCACCTTGGGTTCTGTGTGTTTTCCTACATCTCAGTAGAAGATGTAGGTACATTTTTTATAATAGTTTTTTATTTTTTCAAAATGCATCCAAAGATAGTTTTTAACATTCACTCTTGCAAAATCTTGGATTCCAAATTTTTCTCCCTCCTGCCTCCCTCTGCACTCCCCTGGACAGCAAATAATCTAATTTAGGTTAAATATGTGCAATTCTTCCAAGCATTTACACACTTACCATGCTGTGCAAGAAAAATCAGATAAAAAATGAAAAAGAAAAAAGCAAGCAAACAAATAACAATAACAAAAATAACAAATGATCCACATTCATGACCACATTCACTTTCCATGGTTTTCTCTTTGGATGTGGATGGTTTTTTCCATCACAAGACTATTGGAATTGTGTGCTCACATCTTTGTAAGAAGATTTACATTGGCACTATAACTAAGAAAATTTCAGTAGTTACTAATGTTTTTACTTCCTATCAAATGAGATAAGCATTTAGCATGATGATGCTAGCATCTTTGTTGTTGTAGAGTCATTCAGTCATTTCTTTTTTTTTTCATTTCTTTTTTTTTATTATTATATATAAAGCTTTTTATTTACAAAACATAATAGTGATTTTTCAACATTGACCTTTGCAAAAACTTTTTCCCAAGCTTTTCCCCTCCTTCCCCCCACCCCCACCCGTAGATGACAGGTAATCTAATACATGCTAAATAGGATAAATTATATGACAAATACAATACATGTATACATATCTATACAGCTATCTTACTGCACAAGAAACATCAGATCTAGAAAGAGAAGAAGAAAAAAACAACCTAAGAAGGAAAAC
>JAJPUD010000522.1:352117-400259 GCA_023553655.1 Myrmecobius fasciatus
CTATAATCTTGTGAACCATATTACAGGGGATTTTCTTGGCAAAGATTGGAGTGGGCTACCATTTCCTTCTCCAAAGGATTGAGGCAATCAGAGGTTAAGTGGCTTGCCCAAGGTCACATAGCTAGTAAGTGTTTGAGGTAAATTTTGAATTCAAGTCTTTCTGACTCCAGGTCTTTGCTCTATTCACTGAGCCCTCTAGATGTCCCTATATATTAAGTGCTAAATAAATACTTATTCTCCTCCCCTCTCTACATAATCTTTATGATAATTTTATATCCATGTATTGAGGGCATCATAAAACATTATAAAAGAGAAAAGGCCAATTTCAGCATTCTCAACAGAGAATATTTTTATAGTCACACAATTGATAAAAATTTGCAGAACACATAAGATTCCACTATGCTTATTGTTTTTCAAGGTGATCTTGTATGATTGAGAAGAATAAAATATTACAGGCTCTGAAAAATTAGCTTTAAATCAACCAAAGGATGATATAGAGAAGCTTAATGACTGAGTGTAGACTATAGTATATTATCAAAGAAGCACTGCATGAAAGAAATGACATAAAAAGATATGACCAGATGTAAATGACCACAGATGGCCCCAGCTACCCATTCAATATCAATAAATCTTGCTTAAGTATATATCTCTATGTATGTGGAATAGATTCCTTGGGAAAAAGTTATTGGAAGATAGAAATAAGGGTCATGCAGAAAAGAAAGCTATGGTCATCAACTGCATCCCGGGCTATCATTAGTGTAAAATCTATCCTTAATAAAGATGGGAAAGGGAGTTGAGTAGATTTGAGCAGAGACAGATGCTTAAAAATCAAAAAGACATTTTTCTCTTCTCACTACTTTCTCTTTTTGTTTTTCTTGCTCTTTTATTCATCAAAGAGTACCAGATGATTCACTCAAATGTATCTATACTCACTTGGGCCCATATTCTCACTAACTACCTCTAGAATTGACAAGAATTAATAAAGTTTGATGAAACCATCTAATCAAATAAACCAAGAACTTCTAAGGGACCTGGCAACAAGGGGATTGTTACCAACTGCTCCATAGTGAGGCATAATGTAGGCTTCTCAAAATTAGAAAAATAGAAAACTAATTTTTAAAAAAGTGGTAACCATTGTTATGAAGGAAAAACATGACCATCACAGGCAATACAAAAATAAAGTTTATGGGGTTAAAAACTAGAAAAAACATTTTTACTTAACATTTTTATTCAAGAAAGGGAAAACTTTCCACCAATGAAGAAGAAATTAGAGCAATAATTAGGAAGTACTTTGCCCAACTTTATGCCAATAAATTTGCTAACCTAAGTAAAATGGAGGAATACCTACAAAAATATGGATTGCCCAAATTAACAGAAGAGGAAAGAAGTTACTTAAATAGTCCCATTTTAGAAAAAGAAATGGAACAATCTATCAATCAACTCCCTAAGGAAAAATCACCAGGACCAGATGGATTTACATGTGAATTCTACCAAACATTTGAAGAACAATTAACTTCAATACTATATAAACTATTTGTAAAAATAGGGAATGAAGGACTCCTACCAAATTTTTTTATGATACAGACATGGTACTGATACCTAAACTAGGTAGGGCATAAATAGAGGAAGAATATTATAGACCAATCTCCCTAATGAATATTGATGCAAAAATCTTAAATAAAATATTAGCAAAGAGATCATAGAAAACCATCCCCCACATAATACACCATGACCAAGTAGGATTTATACCAGCAATGCAGGGCTGGTTCAATATTAGGAAAACTAATAGCATAATTGACTATATCAATAACCAAATTAACAAAAATCATATGATTATTTCAATAGATACAGAAAAAGCATTTGATAAAATCCAACATCCATTCCTATTAAAAACATTAGAGAGTGTAGGAATAAATGAACATTTCCTTAAAATAGTCAGTAGCATGTGCTATTTAAAACCATCAGCAAGCATCATACGTAAGGGGGATAAACTGGAACTATTCCCAATAAGATCAAGGGTGAAACAAGGTTGCTCACTGCCACCATTACTATTCAATATTGTATTAGAAATGCTAGCTTTGGCAATAAGAGAAGAAAAAGGGATTAAAGAAATTACAGTAGGTCATGAGGAAACCAAATTATCACTCTTTGCAGATGATATAATAGTATACTTAGAGAACCCTAGAGAATCAACTAAAAAAACTATTAGAAATAATCCACCACTTTAGCAAAGTTGCAGGATAGAAAATAAATCCACATAAATCATCAGCCTTTTTATACATCACTAACAAAATCCAACAGAAAGATACAAACACAAATTCTATTTAAATAATTGTCAATAGTATAAAATATTTGGGAATCTACCTGACAAGGGAAAGTCAGGAACTATATAAGCAAAACTACAAAACATTTTCCACACAAAAAAAGTCAGATCTAAACAATTGGAAAACTATCAAATGTTCTTGGATAAGTCAAGCAAATATAATAAAGATGACAATACTACCTAAACTAACCTATTTAGTGCTATATCAGTCAAAATCCCAAGAAGCTATTTTACTGATCTAGAAAAAATAGCAACAAAATTCATCTGGAAGAACAAAAGGTCAAGAATTTCAAGGGAATTAATGGGGAAAAAAGTAAATGAAGGTGGCCTAACTGTACCAGATCTAAAACTATTTTATAAAACATTTTTATTCAAGGTTATCCTCAAACTGTTACAAGAAGTCCCGGTGAACCTGTAAGGGCTGGGATTTTCATGAAACTATAAAATATACATGTAAAATTGTTGGGGGGGGGAGGTTACTTCCATAGAGTCAGGAAATATTGCCCGCATTGAAAAAATGATGAATTCTGATAATATATTGATATGTTAGAAGTAGAATTGTTCCAAAATCACAGAAATTCCTAGATAAAGATGTAATAGGGCAACATAACCTTGCACCATATGTTATGAGAAGCTAAAAAATTCATCCTAAGGTATGAAGATAAACATACTTCTATTGACTGGAAAATCATCAGGTTGAAGCACTGCTAAATATGTAGAGACTATAATCAAAGCTAGACTTAAATAAAATTTTTGTCAAAGACACACTTATTATAGTGTGATAAGAGTGTGGTTTCATGATGTGGTTTTCATGATTAAAGGACATATGTCATAATGAATCATGTAAAATGCATCTGTAGCAAAAAGGCTTATTTGCATACAAAAGGTTTTTTAAAATGTAGTGTTGCAATATTATTGTATAAATTAATTATTTTATTCTGTACTATTTAATTTGCATAACACTATTCCTACCTATGTGATCATGAACAGGTGACAATCTCTCTAAATCTGTTTTCTCATCAATAAAGCAGAGATAATAATACTTCTGGTATTTACTTCTTAAAGTTGTGGTGAAACCAAAAGAAGATACTGTTATAAAGCATTTTTAAATTTTGAAGAGCTACATACACATCAGTTATTATTATTATATAATATTATAATATCATTTTATAGTATTATTACTTTATTAGCAGATTGAGGCTATTCAACCTGAACTTCCTTATGTCTTCTTCATCATACCTTAATACATTCTATATTTCCCCATCTTATCTTCTTTCTTTCTATTCCCAAAGAGCAAGGCTACTTTCCCTTTTCTCACCAATTTGAACTCCTTCCTTTTCTTTTCCTTTTCAATTCCCTTCCCTTCTCTTTTCCTATCTTCTTTCCTTTCATCTTTTCTTATCCTTCTTCTACCTGCAAATAGGCTCACATCTTCCCTATACTGAACATAACTTCCTCATAACTACTTCCTCAACATATGATTTATTTCCCTAGAAAAGGTAATCTATACTATCTTTATTTTACCATTGATTTCTATCCACATCTCTCTACTTAAAACTTCAACAGTGGCCTCCTAATTGCAAAATCTAAAAACCTACCTCAGCAATTAAGCTTACTGCTCCATCTTCATGTACCCAGTAATACCTAGCCAATCACAACCTTTATTGTACTATAAAATTCCTCTCACCGATATGGGGCTCATAGTCACTGTCTTTCATTATGTGCCAGCAATCTTGTAATTCTTGGTACTCTTAGATTAACTCTTTCCTTTCTCTTTTCAGAATTAAAAGCAATTGCTTCTTTCCCAGAAACTGCCAATGTGATGAAAGCAATTTTCCCAAGCAATCAATAGTACCATCTATTCTTTTATCCTGCAGTGTCATTGTCTTGCAGTATCCAAATCTGATATTTTGACTGACAGTAATCATTATCTCATCCACCTATTCAGTATATATCTTTTGTGTATTTAGTTATATACATGTGCTCTCCATCATTAGAATGTGACCTGCTTGAGGGCAGGAACTATTTCACTTCTATCTTTGTACCTCACGGTGCCCAATACATGGTAAGGCTTGATAAATGCTTATTGATTGATTGATCCACCCTGAGCACAGCCATATTCTTTCTTTGATCCTTCTCTTCTCCTCTACCCTCCCATCACATAAAAGTTAAAAAATCTTAAACCTCTTTGTTAACTTTAGCAATTCAGCCTTGTCTGATTCTAGGATTCAGTATTTCTGAAATTCTCATAATGTACCATGACAGTCTTTTGTATTAATGCTTAATCATATGCCCTTGTTTCATCTTGTGAAGATTTCTCTCAGAAAGGAGTTACTGTGGGGCAGCTAGGTGGCACAGTGGATGGAGAACCAGCTCTGAAGTCAGGAGGACCTGAGTTCAAATCTTCCTCAGACACTTAACAATTCCTAGCTGTGTGATGCTGGGTAAGTCACTTAACCCCAATTGCCTCAGGAAAAAAAAAAAGATCTATTGTGCAGCCTCAATGGTTCTTTAGACAATCACTTTTATGTTTCTCATTGATATTATCTTTCTTTTGGTCACTGGAATTTTGTTCCTAAGAGTATTTCATGCTTCTTGAGCCAACCTTCCCTGAAGAATGTTAGGCTATGGTATGTTTACCCAGAAGACTTCCCTCTGAAACAATTGGAAAACCATTCTCTTTAAATCTACAATGCATATTGGACTACACCTAATTTTTGTTATCTATCATGAAGAAAAAGAGGGCAGACTACTTCCTTCTATTTTCTACTTCTCATTTCTACTTCATCAAATAATTCATTATAGCTTTTATTTATTATAGTTTATTTATTATAAACTTAAACATCAGCAAACATTCCCTTATTGTTTAGAATAAGATTCTTTCTCAAGGTTTCTTTCACCTTTTGCAAAACAAAATTTTAATTATAGAAAATGAAAGAGAGAGAGGGAGAGAATGATTCAGAATATGCTTAACTGAAGTATCTCAACACTATCCTATCCCCATTACTGTTTGCTTCTGGAACTTATAATTCATTCCTTTTGATGGGGCCATCTGTAGTTTAACACTTACTCCAATACCCCCAAATATTTTCTACCATGCTTTCCCTCTTTGGTTCCTAGATTTCTTTACATGAGTTTATCTTCTTGATATTCAATGCTATTTCCTACCACCTTTATCCAAACTATTCTTTTGAAATCAGGTATACCCATTAATTGCCATGTTTTGAAATTCATGAGTTACTTCCCACAAATATACCTAAAGGTTAAATTTAAGTCTTTTCATTAAGAACTTTAGTTCATTTTATTTTTAAAAATCTATAACATTTGCATATAGATCTAAGGATGCTATGAATATTATTCCTCTCTTAGTGGCTATCATCTCATAAATTATCTAACTTCTCAATGGATATTCTTCCTATGTCATTATACCTGCTACTCTTTATTATATTTGAATTGGTGGATATATGTCTGCAATTTTCTTCTATTCCTTTAGAATGCTTTTAAACCATCCTTATCAAAATCACAAGTCTACCTCTAGGCAAATATATTTTAAGGACAAATATAATTAGATGCACTCTGTTCATATCCAAAAGTCTGTCTTTTCTCTATTTTAAGATGATCCTGAAATCCAGTTTTGTTAACTAGTACCATCATCTTAGCCAATTGTTCCTTTCGTTAAAGCTCTTTCTTCATTTGCTCTCTAAGAGTGGGTGATCTCTAAGACTCTTTTCTTTGCTCCATTTATTGCTCTTTAAAAGTATTTCCTTGAGGAACTCAGCTATCACCTTCATCCAAATGACTCCCAAATAGACATCTTTAGCACTGATCTTCCTTGAGTTCTAGTTTATAATTTCCTATTTGACATGGCTCTATGGAATCATAAAAAAGATAAAAGGGGTAATTTTAAAGAGAAAAGGGTGAAGGAGGAAGGGAAAGGAAAATAGGAGAGAGTACATGTTAAAACTCATGTGAAATATTATAAGATGATGTGAGAAACAGAATCAGATATTAGATCCAAAAATGTTATCAAAAGTTAGTTTTGCCCTGTTTTGCTATATATCAACTCTAGAAAATAAGCGATAGTTTCTTTGGATTTTTTAAAAAGCAGTATGGCATTTCATTTGCATTGATATTACATTTGATTTTGTAAAAACTAAAAACTATTAAAGAATATTTCTTAAAAGCCTGCTTTATTCTAAATTTTATGGTAATTATTCACTTGACTAATTATCATTGGTGAATTTTATTTCAGGATAGTTTCTCCTTGGTTAAATGCAACACAACATGATTAGGTTAACCTAAATCTGCTAGGGGAAAAACATAATATATCTCAAATCCAAATATAAATGAGATTTTCATTATCCATTGATTATTAAAGCCATTGCTTCCTATCATTAGCAATGATTATTGAGAGCTAACTATTCATATATACTATTTTAGGGCCCTTGTTAAAGTAAATTCCTCTATCAATTGATAAATAGTCAAAAGATATGAACAGGCAGTTTTTTTTTAAAAGGAGTCCAAATTATCAATAACCATATGAAAATATACTTTGAATAATTCATAACTTCTTAAATGCAAATTAAAAGAACTCTGAATTTCTACCTCATATATTTCTTATTGGCAAAGTTGACCAAAAAATGTAAATTTTGGAGGAGTTGAGGTTTAGTAGATACGTTAACCCTCTGTGGGTGGAGCTATAAAATGTTTTAGCCATTTTGGAAGCAATTTGGAACTATAGCCAAAAGCTACTAAACCATCCATAATACCTGCCCTTTGATTCAACCATGTCATGAGATCTATTTACCCAGGAGGAAAAAAAAATTACACAAATATTTATAACACTTCTTTTTTGCAATGACAAAGAAGTAGAAACTAAGAAAATGACCGTCAATTGGGGATGTAGTTGAACAGATTATAGCATTTTAATGTAATAGAATACTTTTGTGGTATAAGAAATGATAAAAAGGATGATTTCAGAGAAACCTAGGAAGATTGCATGAATTTATATAGAATGAAGTGAGCACAATAAGAATGAAAATATAAAGACACAACTTTGAAAGACTTAAGAACTTGATCAATGTAATGACCAACCATGATTCTAGAGGACTGAAGATTAACCATGTTACCTACCTTCTGGCACAGAGGTAATAGATTCAATTTGCATACATTTTTGGACATAATCAATGTGAACAATTATTTTGGTTGATTATAAATATTTGTTACAATGGGTTTGTTTTATTCTTCCCCTTTCTCCCACATCCCTGCAATCAGAGAATGGAAGAACAAAATAGGAAGGAGAAAAAAAATAAATGTTTATTCACTGAAAAAAGTAAGAAACCTCCAGGGAGTCAAATAAGAGTGATCTCTTCTGATTATAGGCTGAGATTGCTGTCCCTGCTGAAAAGAGCATGAGAAGCTACACTGGAAAATAGTACAACACCCAGGGAACCCAGAAGCTGAGCATGGTGAAGGATATAGCAACACTCAACCTAGCGTGCTTTGACTCTAATGAGGAGCCAACTTAGGTGCCAAATAACCTGTCTGACCCAGTCTCGTGGCAGATTGACCTGTCTAGTCAAGGCACTTTATCCTAAGAGGAGTGAGCTAACTGAGATACCCATGCTCAGTGGTGCCATGCTTAGTGAGAAGCCAACATGGTCCAGCAAATGAGCAACTCATCCATCACCTGCACTGACACCTTGCTCCATATTGAACTTCACAAAGATTCTTTGGAAGGATTTGCTATTTTTCAGTCATATGAGACATCTCATATCCCCATTTTAGGTTTTCTTAACTGAGATACAGGAGGAATTCTTCTCCAGCTTATTTTACAGATAGGGAAACTGAGGCAAACAGCTAAGTGATTTGTGAACACACCTTCTAAAGGGATTTAGATTCATGTTGTCATTGCTATTGAGCTGTAAGATATCTTAAAGGAAATCTAGTCCAAACCTCTTATATTACCTACAGGGAAACTGAGGACTGGGGAGGTTACATTAGTAACTGATTGTGCTGGAATCTGAACCCATGACTCCAAATTCATTTTCTTTCAAGTGTATCACATTACACCATGGGCTAGAATCCTCTCCAAACCACAGCCCACAAGCTCTCATTTTTAAGTTAAATTTTCTTGGTTAGCCAGAGGGCATATTCTAACAAAGCAAAATGTTTTTAAAAGCTTAAGTTGACTCTTTTTTTTAAAAATGTAAACATTTTAATTAAGAAAAGAGGAAGGGCATAGGAATCCATAATGGGACATACATGCATAGGGAGGGAAGAAGAGGAAGGGAAGGGAACAATCATGTTTTGAATGTCTACTATGTTCCAGGAAATGTGAAGTACTTTACAGTTATTTCATTCAATCCTCCAACAACCCTGGGAGGCAGGTGCTATATTATCCCCATCTGAATGCTGAGGAAACTGAGGCAAACAAAGATGAAGTGACCTACCTAGATTCACACAGCTAATCTGAGGCCAGATTTGAACTGAGTTCTTCTTGACTCTAGGTCCAGTGCTCTATCCATTGCACCACTCAACTGCCTCTAGTTGCATGGGGCAACTTTTGTGAGCAGTGCATTCTCATATAAAGGACATCTCTGAAACTTTTAATTATTTCTGAGCATGAACTTTGAGACTATAGTGTAGTAGTTAGCCTTTTGCTCCTAGACTACTATAATCTTCTTGAGGGTAGGAACTTTCTTGTTTTTCTTCTTTGGATGCATCCTGGTTTGTACAAGGAAAGTACCTAATAAATATTTGTTAGGTTTGAATCTGTTGAATTGATTCAATTCTTGAAAAAAAGGATCTCGATCAAAGAAATGCCTTTATCAGTATCTCTTCCCTCCCACATACTCACATCCAGCTGTTTTCAATTATTGTTATCAACAAGTCTCTGACCTGTGATGGCTCCAGATTGGCTCTCATCTGGATAAGAGATAAAAAGGTAGTGGAGTCTGAGAGAACAATCCTCTTCAGAATCCTTTTGTTTAGCTGAGGGTCCCACAATCTCAAGGATACAGTTTCAGACCATGAAGGGCTAAGGAGTATGGGCAGATTAATATCAGGCTGGCGTGGTCACTAGGTAACTTGGTAGCACATCAAGGGTAGAAAGGCATTGATTTTTTTAATGAGGAATTCATAGAATTATTTTTGTTGTTATTGCTTAGTCATTTTTCAGTCATGTCTGACCCTTTGTAAACCATTTGGAGCTTTCTTGGCAAAGATACTGGAATGGTTTATCATTTTCTTCTCCATTTCATTTTGTAGATGAGAAAACTGAGGCAAGCAGGGTTAAATGGTTTATTCAGGTCATACAACTAGTAAGTATCTGAGGCCAGATTTGAAGTCAGGAAGATAAGTCTTGACAGGGGCCCAGCACTCTATCCATCACAATACCTATCCAGGAAGTACTGATAGTGTAGTATTAAGGGACTACCCCCACAGGGTTCTCTGGAGGCTATAATCTGGCAATATTTGTTCCAATAGCTGTCCAAAGGTTTCTCTTATCTTTTAAATTAGAGCAGTTCAAGCTTACCTGTTCACCCCCAGCCTTCCTGACCAGTCCTTTTGTCATGTCTCATCAGACTTTTTCATTGACAAAATTGTTAAAAATGCCTTATTTTTTTTAAAGTTATTCCCTGGATGTCATGGCATGGTGAAGAGAAAGCTGGCTGTGGTACCAGCAAGATCCCTGTTCAAATCTGGCCCTGTACAGACAAGGACCTGACCCAAGCTCTGGCTAGCTTAGATAAGCTATCTGTTAAGTTTTTTCTGTCCTCATTTACACCTCAGAAATTAGCAAACCCTATAGGGCTTGATTTAGTATTTTGTTCCTGTCCAGACTTAAGGAAATTATTAAAATATTAATAATGCAGATTAAACTTAAAAGTATGTTAAACATATATTTCTCCCATAAAGTCAGCACACCTTTGCAGTTAACTTCCCAGTCCTCAAAGCAACATTCTAAGATTTAAAAGTGCTGAATTGAGCTTACACTGACAGAGGGAGTTACTTCATCTGAGAGTTCTTGTACCAATGAAATCACGTTTTCCTTTTCCAAATTTCAACTATTGCTGGACAGAGAGGAACCACAGAGTACACACTCAGATATAAGCTTATGGACCAAGCTGAGGTCAACCACCAGTAGTGACTAACCATGTCTGGTCAGTTGTTGACCACTTCAAGAATGATGTCTGAATCCTTCCATCTTTACAGAAACTGAGGTAGAAAAGCAGATATTTTAGAGCTTGGCTTTTGAAGAAGCTTACAGGACAAAAATACATGGACCAGAATCCAAGGAAATGACCTAGGAAAAGGAAAAACAAACAAACAAACAAAAAACATAGACAAAGCAAAAGAAAGAAGGGAGGGAGGGAGGGAAGTAGAGAGGAAGGAAGGTAAGAAGGAAAGAAAGGAAGGAGGGAAGGAAGGAAGGGAAGGAAGAAAGAAGGAAGGAAAGAAAGGAAGGAGGGAGAGAAGAAAGGAAGAAGGGAGAGATGAAGGAAGAAAGGAAAAATGAAGGAAGGGGGGAGGGAGGAAGGAAAGAAGGAAGGGAGGGAGGGAGGGAGGAAGGAATGAAGGAAGGAAGGGAGGAAGGAAGGAAAAAAGGAATGAAGGAAGGGAGGAAGGAAGGAAGAAAGGAAGGAACGAAGGAAGGGAGGAAAGATACCAGATTTGATATGTGAAAAATGGCATGGCACTCTGTGATTAGTCCAAAGGCTTTGTGAAATTCTCTCTCTTTGACTTGGGGCTCAGATATACCCTCCATGGAAGCAGAAAGAAGGGCCCCAGTTGCCTGGCACAACTACAGATAAGGGGCCTGAGCCCTGGGAGAAGCATCATTGTCCAATAGCCATACATCCCTTTCCACACCACGTCCCCTCCCCAGCTGATGCACTACTTGTGCAGGTGCAGCCCACCTGCTGAAGCTATAGTTTCCTCTGGATTGTAGATTCAGTGCTGAAAAGGAGCTTCCCAGACTACCTAATTCAACCCGGCTTCTCTGTTCTTTTACAGGTGATAATGCTAAGGCCCAGAGAGAGAAAATTACTTTCCTGAGGCCACAGAGAAATCCTGGTTTTCTGAACTTCAAACCCAAATGTTCTTTAGGATACCCCTCCACATTCTCAAGTATCTTCTGACCTGAGTGCTTTTTTTTTTGATTGATGAGAAAGCTTGGAGTGGGAACTAGATTGACTCCAGAGCTAGGTCTCCCATCTCAATTTTCTCTTCATTTCTTCCGTCATCCTCTAAGGTTTGGGCAGGGGCCCTAGTCATAATGCTAGATTCTTGGCTACAAGCATTATGTGCCTGTTCTTCAGCCTGCCTTTTCCTTGTTTCCTCTGAGTGTATACTATAATGGAAATGAACTGGACTTGGAATTAGTAAACTGGGTTCAAATCCCACCTTAGACACTTAGCTGTATGACCTGGACAAGGCAGTCAACTTCTTTGTGCCTCAGTTTCCTCATCTGTAAAATGAGGGGAGTTGGACTCAGTGGTTCTTAAGAGGCAGTAATGTTATAGTGGGGAGAGCACAGAACTTAGAACTAATGAGTTCAAAACCTTCTTCAGAAAATTGTTAGCTTTGTAGCTCTAGGTAAATTGCTTGATTTTCCTCAGTAGAATAACAGCATGTTTCTCATAGGACTATTGTAGGGACAAAATGAGATTATATATATATATATTTACATATGTGTGTATATACATACACACATATATTATCTATATGTTTAGGTATATATACACACATGAATGTATATATATATATATTACCATACACATATATATACACATTTTTGTACATATATATTTACAAACACATATATTTGCAAATTTTAATGTAAATAATAATAATTATTATTATCCTTTTTCAGCTCTAAATCTACAATCTTAGGATCCAGTGACAGTCCTAAGTCCTAGACTCATTAAGCATCTTCTTGCCCTGCTTCCTTTCACTGTTCACAATTTCCCATTAACTGACCATTTACATGGACCCTGGGCCTCCCTCTTCCTTCAAAAATTAATGCACTATTGACACAGGATTTTTGCTTTCTAATTTGGTTTTGCCTTCCACATCTCCCATGGTGTGTGTGTGTGTGTATGTGTGTTTCTCTGGCCCTTTCCCGGCCCTAGTTGTGGGAGACTCACACTTTTATTTCTATGGCTTTTGACTAGAACACAGGTTCACTCCACCCCCGGTAAATTTTTTTTATTAAAGCTTTTTATTCACAAAGCATATGCATGGGTAATTTTTCATCACTGATCCTTGCAAAGCTTTCTGTTACAAATTTTTCTCTCCTTCCCCCTACCCCCTTCCCTGGATGGCAGGTGGTCTAATACATGTTAATTATGTTAAAATATATGACAAATTGAATATATGTATACATATTTATACAGTTATCTTTCTGTACAAAAAAACCCAGGTAATTTTTTAAGGCTTAAAAATTCAAAGTGGGAAGGGAAATGGGGTAGGGGGCAGAGAGGGAAGGCAGAAGTGCTGGCCAAGCAAGGTCGTAAAGGCAATATTTCCTTGGTTGTGCAGAAACAGATGCAGGTCTTCCGAGCCTGAATTTTAGAAAGAAAGCTCCTCTGACCAGTATCAGGCTCCGAAGACGCTGGTCTGTGAAGTTTCTGGGGATGAGGATGTCATTTTTAAATCCCTTAAGTGTAGTGTTTTGACTCCAGAAATCCCATTTGTTCTTGCAGAGGTAACTCTGGCATGAGTAGCCCTTGATAAGTGGACAGTGTCACATAGTTTCAGAACTTTGCGATTTGAAGTGTCTTAAAAAAAAAAAAAAAAAAAAAAAAAAAAACGCCAGCAGATTCAGGAAACAGCTGAGATGGGTCATGCTTTGCTCATTAACTAGCAAAAATGGCCAATGACTCATTTCCTTTCCATCAGGTCAAAAAGTTATGGGGACCTCATTAATATTTACACTGCTTGTTTCTGAACCTTGGAGCTCTCATACTTTAGTCTCTAACCAATCCTTTTGTTTCCCTTGATTTTTACTCCCTTCAGTCTTCCTAGATACAAATTATCATCTTAGAAAAGATTTTGATCAATGCTCCCATTTCACAGATGAAGAGGCTGAAGCAGAAAATTATAATAATAACTAAGATTTATGCTTTTAGGTTTGCTAAAGTCTTATCATTTCCATGAGACAGTTCTCAAGTTACCAGATCCAGAACCAGAATACCTTAACCATATTCCCATACTTCGTTTCCTCATCAATAAAATGGGGATAATTATAGCATTGATTTGATAGCTTTCGTGTGGAGATGAAAATAAGAGTATGCTGAAAGTATCTTGTAAATCAAAAGGGCTACAGAAGTGTCAGCTATTAAATAATTAATATTAGGTATTCTTTGTTCACCATCCAGTGTTTTTTCCCTACTATTCCTTGCTGTTTCTCTTCCATGCCAACTGCCCCATATTCCCTAATTTGGGAAAAAAAAAATAATCCATTGCTAACATGTTGATTTCAGACCTGACTCCTTCTTTCTCACCTTCTCCCTACCCCTTCTCCCCCTTACCATAGATAGAAACTGTCCCATGGTGGTTTTATTGGTTTGGTCTGGACTTGAGATTTCATGTAGGAACTCTCTGGTAAGGAAACACCCTCTAACCAGTATATATGGTAGATGATCTATAATTTAATAGTCTTAAATTTGCTTTTGTATATCAGATATAAATGTAGGTACCAGGAAATGTTGATTAGCAATGAGCCAGAAAGAGACTGATTATAAACAACAAAAGGGACATACTCAAATGTCAAAAGGGCCTGGCAGGATTTATAAATTCATGAAAAATCAGAAAAAATGGGGGAATTTATCTGAGGAAGAATTCTAGGTATTGAGACTAGCCAAGGAGCATCTAGCAAACATGCGTGTGTCCCAGAAAATGGGCCTGAAGAATCATTTTGGCATAAATAGGGAGATGATACCTAGAGAATGAGTCTGATATGACTCTTGTCTCAAGGTATAACAAGAAATAGTTCTCAGCGGCTTGGAGGAGGGAAGTGGGGAAATACTGTAGTAGTGAAACCCAATTGGTGTCTCAAGTTGAAGACTTTATAATTGACCTCTCTGCCCATTTTATAGTCTAGGTTTCCTGACAATGTGGTCAAGTAGGTTTTTGTTCTCTAATGGATCTCTAAGAATGATGTGTTGGCTAATTCACCACAGAGATTGGATGCCAAGGATGTCCATTCTCAAGGTCAAAAAACAAAAGGGAGAGACCATATTCCTTTTCCCTCCTTCCCTAGCAGCAGTAATTAAAATCACTAGCAAACATGAGGAACCAGGTAATTTATAATATCATGGATGTAAATCTGGAAGAAACATTAGTTATAATTTAATTCAGTGTTCTCATTTTATAGCTGAGGGTGCCCAGGGACCAAAGTCATGTTGATAATAAGTTGCAGAAGTGGGATTTGAATTGAGATCCCCCAGATCCCAAATCTTTTACTCTGTTCACTGTACAACAGATTCACCAACCCAATCTCCGAATGCTATGACCTTGCATTAGATGAAGGTTAAGACCTCATAATATGACCTTTTCCTCCCTTCTCAGAAGAATTGACTATTTTGTTCACAGTCATTATTCCCCGAAACCACTGGAAAGCTATAGAGCCTTTTTGAGACATGAAGTCTGCCATATTGGGGCATCAGAGAGTTACCACATGCCGCATAAGCAAGAAAGAAGCCATGGAGGAGTTTCTAATTCCCTCCAGGAGGTTAATAAAGGCAGCCTTGTTGCCAAGAGTATAGGTAATGAATGTCAATTAGCACAGGAGGCAGTTCTCAAGTTACCAGGCCTAATGCAGTATGGAAACCATTCACAGCCCTTTGTATTACTGTATGAACAAAACACATTTTGCACCTGTCAAATCATCCTGTTTGCCCAAAACATTAACTGGGGCTTCCTTTGTTCCTTCCAAACACTCTTAATCCTGCATATTGCAAATGTATTACCAAGCCCCTCCCTATATTTTTTTTTCTGAGAGCTCTATTGTAGCTATTAAATAAATGGTGTTTTACATGAAAACAGGGATCATAAGTAAGCACCCACACTCCCAGGGAGTACCCTTTTTTGCTTGTCCTATCCCCATCCAGCTACTATTGTGAACTTTCTTCTTTCACATCAAGACACTCTATTGACAAGTTCACAGTGGCTAGAGAGCTGACCTTGAAAACCAGAAGATCTGTTTTCAAGTTCCACCTAACATGTAGACTGACTGTGTAATCCTAGGCAAGTCATTTAAGCAACCCTCTAAGTAACTCTGGGTTTTAGGGAAGGTGGTGACCTGCATTGGTAAAAGATTTTTTTTTCCTTCTAGAGGTTCCTTTCATCAAAAAGTCACGTCTACACAAAGTTTTAAAAATAAATGTTAAAAATCATTTTTACATGTAACTGGGGGAAAAATAAAGTAGTAAAAAATTTAATAAATTAAAAAAGAAGAAATGCCAGGAGCAGAAAAAAAAAAGAAATTGCAATTCTAGTCCCTTCTCTGTAATAATTTAAAATGGTAAAATTGCCTTCCAATTCCTTAAAAATAAACAGCAATGTATTATGCTCATTGATTATACAAGGACCCCAAATATATTATGAAATATACATGCAATGTATAAAAAATACTATCTTGTCATCTTATGAATTTAATCTGAAATCAGTATGTTGGTTTTAATAAAATATAAATAATTGAAATAAAATATGTAATCAACAATAGTTTTGTATTGTTTGCATTGTCTTAAAGTTTAGAATGGCTTTAGGGAATGATTTGATTAGTCTGTATTTCTTTTACAGAGGGGAAAATATCATAACTACTCATAAGCAAGTCTATAACAAGTAGAGGCTACAGAATCATTCCATAGACACTGGAACTGAACTCCAACTAGTAGATGCTAAGTAACTCTCTGTAAATGATAATGTTTTGGGAAGTTGCTCCTAATATTAAACTGGGTCCACATCAATAAAATTTAGGGGGCAGCGAACCCAAAGTTATATCAGAGGAAGCACTTTGTTTTTTGTTTTTTGTTTTTTTTTTTCTTTTTATCTGAGGAAGTACTGAATGGTCATCTCTTCTGTCTATGGAGATCACTATGCTTAAAAATGTCATTCTTTCCTTTATCACCTTCTCTAGGGTTTTATTTTATTATTGGGATAATTCATTCTAATGTCTAATGCTGGTCTTTCATAATACCCACTCAAGATAACAGGGAAGCAATTAATGCACAGTCTCCCCCTCAAGATTAGACATATATTTAAGGACAATAGGCAAATCACTTTGGCCTAGAATCTCAGCATCTTCCCTGACTGATTATAACCTTGCATCCTTGACTCTCTTTAGTTTCCAGATAAAATATAAAATTCTCAGTCTTATACTTCTGACCCCTTTCTATCTTTACAGTCTTATTTATAGCATTATACATTCTTAAGCTATACATTTATACATTATTATTTATTACATATCCCTTTAAACATTTTCACAACCACACTGGACAGTCTATCTCTTGCCTTCATACTTTTGTGTAGGCTGTCCCCAGATCCATCATATATCTTATTTAATTCTGCTTTGCAGAATACCTCACTTCCTTCATAATATGACTTAGATGCAAAACTCCTTCACAAAACATTTCTTTATTCCCTTAGGTATTAGTTTTCTGTCTCTTCTGAAATGACTTTGTATTATTTTGTATTACCAAAGACTGACTAAATCCTTAGCATGGAATCAGAGCTCTTAATAAATGCTTGTAATTCATTTCATCCATCAGTCAACAAACAATCTTTATAAACGTTTCAGTGTCTGGTACAGGGTTATTTAATATAATAAGTTCTTAAACAAATGATTGCTGGATTGAATTTATGAAGCCCTCACTATCTGCAAAGGGATACATTTTTCCAATGGTATGGAATGTTTACTTATTTGTGCAAATGTTATTTCCAATTCTCTAACCCTCAACCTAGTAGAATATAAGTTCTTTGAAGGCAGGAACTATAATTTTCCCAGAGGTGGGAAGGGGTAGTTTTTTATATCTCCAGGGCGCAGCAGAATGTTTCGCCCATAGAAAGCATTTAATGCATGCTTGTGCAATTGAATCAAATAATCAATGGTGTTGATATTTCTGTTAATTAAAAAAAGGCATTTAAAAAAGAAAAGGCCAATTTAACATCTTTCCTCCTTCATTTTCTCTTCCATTCTGGGTTTATTCAAAGGAACAAAAGTAGTTAATGTAGTTGTTGGTACAGAACAAGCATTCTTCACTTTTTTTGTGTGTCCTAAAGTCTTTTAGCAGTCTAGAGAAGCCTATGGAACTAAAAATATTATTTTTAAATACATTTTTTTAAATTTTATTTTATTTGCGTAACAGATGTGTGGGTAATTCTTCAACAATAACCCTTACATAGCTTCCCGTTATAAATTTTTCCCCCCAACTCCCCACCCCTCCCCTAGATGGCAGGATATCCACTACATGTTTGTTATGTTAAAATATTGGCAAATCGAATATATGTATACATATTTCCAAACTTATCATTGTTGTGCAAGAAAAATCTTATCTACACAAATGATATATCAGATAAAGGAAACATAATGTAAGCAAACATCAATCAAGGAGTATGAGAATGTTATGTTGTGGTCCACATTTCGCATCCCTCTCTCTGGGTGTATATGGCTATCTTCAGTGAACAATTGGAGGTGGTTTGAAACATTTCATTGTTGAAGAGAGCCATGTCCATCAGAAATAATCTTCATATAGTACTGTTGTTGCCGTGTATAATGATCTCCTGGTTCTGCTCATTTCACTCAGCATCAGTTCATGCAAGTCTCTCCAGGCCTCTCTGAAATCATCTTGCTGGTCATTTCTTACAGAACAATAATATTCCATAATATTCATATACCATAATTTATTCAGCCATTCTCCAATTGAAGGGCATCTATTCGATTTACAGTTTCTAGCCACTACTATTTTTAAATACATTTAATAAAATATAGAATTAGAAAAGAATCATAATTACAATTATAATAACATGGAAATAAAGATGTTTTTCTTTTTTCTTTCCAACTTCACAGACCCTCTAAAATTTCTATGAACTTCCTGGGGGTCTGTGGACTCTGGATTAAAAATCACTGTTATTTATCAAAGCTAAGCCCCCAGAAACAACCAGTTCTATTAAGTCATTCTGTCTTACCCTTCACTATAAACTAGGCTTTTCATTCATATAGGATCAAAGAAATAATGTTGAAAGAGATTTTAGAAGCCATCTAATCCATTTTGCAGATGAGGAAATTAAGGCACAGAGAATTAAGTGGCTTGTTCAAGGTTACACAAGTTGTTAGAAATGCATGCTCTCCAAGCTAAATGAAAAGTTTTTTTTTAATTGCCAAGTAATTACCATAAAATATTTTTACTTTTTTTTCTTTTTTAATAGTTTTTATTTTCAAAATACATGCAAAGATAGTTTTCAACATTTGCCCTTGCAAAATCTTGTGTTCCAAATTTTTTCCATCCTTTTTCCCCACTCCCTCCACTAGACAGCAAGTAGTCCAAATTACTTTAATCATGTGCAATTCTTCTATACATATTTCCACATTTATTGTGCTGCACAAGAAAAATGAGATTAAAAAGGAAAAAAAATGAGAAAGAAAAAAAAGCAAGCAAATAACAACAAAAAAGGTGAAAATACTATCTTGTAATCAATATTCAGTCCCTTTAGTCCTTTTTCTGGATGCAGATGGATCTCTCCCTCACAGGTACATTATAATTAGCCTGAAGCACCTCATTGTTCAAAAGAGCCATGAAAGTCCACGAAAAAAAAATTTTAAAAAGCTTCATAACACCTTTTTATAGATTTTGCTAAAATGAACCTGTTTATTATTTATCTGTTGCTGCTAATATAGAGAAAAGAACTAAAGCATGTGCAAGTAGACCACAATTATGTCTTCTGAGGAAAGATTGATTTGCATATCATGGACTCTATGGGACTAGGGAAGGGTGAGTGTGTGTGTGTGTAGGGGGCAGGGGTGGGCAGGGGGTTGGTTGCCAAAAGCACTTAATGCTATCCTTGGCACTCCTACCTAAAACATAGCATGGACTTCAAGGGTGGCATTAGAGGCAGGATCTACTTTATTTGCTTAGTGAAAAGCAAACTCAGCTCTATAAATAAAATATAGGAACATGCCAGACTCTGGAACACATCTACTTGGAGAAATATTGAAATGTAAGGTCAAAGAAAAGTAGCCATGAATGAATGAATGAAACATTTCTTATTTAAGAGCATCTTGCTTTTCTACCCTTTTAGTCTTCAGTCTTTCCTAGATCTCTTTAAATCCTGAATGGATTCCAATTTCTTCACTGGTTCTCTAATGTTTGTCTTCCATCTTCTTAGAGAAGTAATGTCTTCTTTTGGAAGGAACTATATAACAGGTGCTTCTCTCTGTCTATCTGTCTTTCTGTCTCTGGCCCTCTAGTTCTCTCTGTTTGTCTGTCTCTCTTTCTCTCTTTCTGTCTGCCCCTCTTTCCCTCTCTCTCTCTTTTTGCCTCTCTCTCTATATATATGTGTATAATATATACATATATATACATATATCTTTATACATACATAATATATGTATAAATATGTCTGTATATATATATATATATATGAATGCATGTTAATGGTTTGCATAACCTGCATAAGTGCAAGATTTATGGTATAATTGAAAGAAGAGCAGACTTTTTATCAGAGAATCTGAATTTGAATCCTAGCTCTGCCATCACACATGAGAACTAGGCAAGATACTCAACTTCTTTGGAAATTAGTTATCATCCCTGAAAATGGAAGTTTTGGGTACAGATGGTCCTTAGAGTACGTTTCAGTTCTACCTAATGCCAACATGATCTTAGTATGACCAAACCTTTAAGCCTTGCCCTATGCATCCTTATTTTCTGAATTGAAATTAAGCATCTTTATTCTCATCTTCATACCTATAACTAGGACAGACCAACCAAGTCTTTGTCTCCAGAGTAGCTTACATCTGGAGGGCCAGGGGATGCTTTCCCCTGACTGCTTTCCTTCATTCTGCCATAATCTAGAGTCCTCTGCTAGTTTCATGACCTACAATTATCTTTATTATACTATACTTTACTATACTACAACTATGACTATCTTTACTCCTTCATCTGACCTTGGACAACGTGTACACTTGGCATTTTATTCATATAAGATCACAGACATAATATGGCAAGTAAGATTCCTTGAGGGTTTTGTTACTATGGTATTTATTTCTTGGAACCTGTTATCTCACCTTCCCAAAACTCTACTTCCTTCCTTCCTTATTTCACTCTGGGTATTCCTGGGCATGAGGGGTTCAGATGAGACTCACTAGAGCAAGAACCAATCCCTTTATCAGCATAATGTTCCCAAACTAGGATGAACTGTCCCTTTCTATCACCTCCTTGTTTCTTATATTTCTTTTTCTTTTCTTTTTCTTTTTTTTTTTTTTTGCTGAGGCAATTGAGGTTAAGTGACTTGCCCAGGGTCACACAGCTAGAGTATGTTAAGTGTCTGAGGCCAGATTTGAGCTCAGGTCCTCCTGACTTGAGGGCTGGTGCTCTATCCCCTGCGCCACATAGCTGCCCTTTTCTTATATTTCTCATAACCTCTTTTCCCTTGACCATCCACCAATCAATTCTTCTAGAGATTAATACTTATAATCTCACTCCCCCAACCCTTTGCAGATACATTTCGGTTCAAATACTGCTCTTGGGCTTATCTTTGTTTTACTCAAAGAAAACCTAGCTATTATCTACCTCATAATTATATATATAATTATATATTATTATATTGATTGTTCCACAGGAAAGGCTTTGCAATAGGATCAGGAAATTTTCACAAGCTCTGATCAAAGGAGATGTATATAAAATATTGTGAAATTAAAATATAAAAATGACCTCTTCTATTAGGGAATAGATTTGTAAAGTAAACTGCCCTCTACCAATGAAGATGGGAATTACAGTAGACTGCTTTCCCTGAAAATTTTGATTAGTGACCTTGGCATGGTGATAGGAGTCTGCCCAGCTTGCTCTCAGCCAACTATATACAGTCTTTGGAACAAGCTACTTACTACAATCTAAGACATTTTACTGTGATAGATAATGGAGACAACTTCAGGGATTGATTCTTCTCTTTCTGCCCTTTTTCCTTCACTTTATTCTTTAATTAAAAAAACTATGGAATAAAACAAGCATTTTTTAAAATATAGTACAATAAAAATGATTGCACATTTAACTGCAAATCTACTATGGACAACTTACTATTTCTTTCAAATATACAGCAAAATCATTCTGTAAATTTCTTTTTTTTTCTTCTTTCCTCCTTCCATACCCTAGAGACAGTTGCCATTAGACACAAATAGGCATATGCATACGTAAAATTATTCAATTCATACTATTATTTATCAGTTCTTTCTCTGAATAACAGATAATATGTTTCCTCATATGTCCTTTGTAGTTAATTTTAGTATTTACAATAGTCAAAATAAGTTATTCATTCAAAGTTATTCTTACAACAATATTGCTGTTTCTGCATACAATATTCTCTTGGTTCTGCTCATTTCATTCTTCATTATTTTGTACAAATCTTTCCATGTTTTTTTTTAAATCACTGAGTTCATTATTTCTTATTGCATAGTAATATTCCATTACAATCATATGACACAACTTGTTCAGTCATTCCCCAATTGATTAAAAAGGAGGTGAGATTTTGCACTGCTTATGAGGCACAGAAGCATAAAGTTTTAAAATTTAAATTCCAAAGTATGGCATCCCAGCAATTTCCAGGTTTTTGCCATTACAAGAGAGCTGCTATAAACACTTTAGAACACATAGATTAATTTCCTTTTTCTCTAATTACCTTTGGATGTAGACAAAGTAGTGTTATTTCTAGGTAAGAGAATATAGTTAGTTTAATTTCTTTGGGCATAATTCCAGATTGCTCTCCAAAATATAATTTCACTAATAATTATGCTAATTAATGTGCAAGTGTTTCCACATCTCTTCCAAAATTTGTCATTTTCCCCTTTGTCATTTTAGTCAATATGTTAAGTATAAAATGATGTCTCAATGTTATTTTGATTTGCATTTCTCTAATCAACAATGAATTAAGGCATTTGAGGGGAAATTAACTAATTTAGTGATTTGTAAGGTTACAATAGCTATTTGCCCATTGAATGTAGTGACTAACAGAGGTCAGGAAAAGGCTGAAGATAGGGTAGTAGAAGAGCATCCAGTCCTTTCAAAGGGCCAGACTTACCTCTATTCTGTCTGGGCAAATCTCACACTTAGAGCTTAACTATCATGCTGAGATGTTTGCTTAGATGTTCAAAGCATGTCTAATTTTGATCAACTCATAAAGCTGGATTTCTACAAGCTCCAATTCTTATGCAAGATGATCACCACTTTTGGATTCACCTTTAGAAAATGGAAATAAGACGAACATCCTAACATGAGTTTGAAATAGTGGCAATTGCTCACAGTTTAGTCTTTTAACATGATACCTTCAATTATTTCATCATTGTTGCAGAGCTGCAGATCACAGCTTATTTTCATAAGCATAAAATAGTTTCCTTGAGTAGAATTTTTCCCCCTGGACCTGGCCCTGATATTATTTCACCTGCAAATTGAATAAAAGATACTAAAATGCCAGATGACAAGCCAGGGAAGCATTCTCATCACAATGTATTTGTGGTGCTTTTAAACAGGGCCCAGAACACATTTAATCACTAGAAAAAGAAACAAATCTGTTTCTGGTTGGATGAAATTATAGGCTGCCAGAACTAGAAAATATCTTGGAGATCTTCAAACTTGGAGATCTTGGAGACACATAAGGAAACCAAGGCACAGAGGAGTCAATTGACTTTTTGGAGACCACACTATGGCTTAGTGGCAAAACCAGGACTAGAATTCAGGGATTCTAACTCTTAACCCAAAGTCTGATCAATTCCTTAATGGATGATTTTGGTTTGTTGGTTCATTCATTCATTCATTCATTCACTGTCAGTCAACAAGTATATCTATAATCCCTTAGTGGTACTTCAATGTGGTAAGCACTTAAACAAATGTTGCTGTGTGGTGATGGGGAGAGGTCCACTATGTGCAAGGAGGTGAGATTTTCCATTGCTTATGAGGCACAGAAGCATAAGGTTTTAGAATTTGTGATTCTAAAGTATGACATTAAAGGCAGCATGATAATAGGATAGAATATTGGCCTTGGAGAGGGGAATTCTTCAATTCTTATCTCTGACATACTGGCTTATCATATCAATTATATGACCCTTAGCATATCAATTACATTCTCAATGTCCCAGACAATTCTATAAGTTATACATGAACTTCATTGGTGGAAGAAGTCTCTATTTTGGGAGTTTAATGTGATCATCATACAGGTTTGGAACCTTGTCTACTAACCCACTTAAGAAATACAATATTAAAGTACAGTATATTATTAGAAATATAACATTGTTATTCATATAAGTTCATAAATAATATAATTATTTGATTGAGTTCAATCTGTGTATTGAATGTTATGTTAATATTACATTGTATTATTGTTATATTCTAATTAATACCTTATATTAAATGATAATGGTAATATGCCTCTATACTTAGTAATATAACTATTATTAAGCTTATATTAAAAACTATTCATTTAATATAATCATCTGTTTTGTCATGTGTACCTTTGGTGTAGAAGCAGAGCTTTATAGTGCCTACCTAATAATAGCTAGCATTTATATAGTAGTTTAAGGTTCACAGAACACTTTAAAAATATTATTTCATTTGATCCTTACAACAGCTCTGTAAAGTGGCTGCTATTATTATCCACATTTTTACAGATGAGAAAATTCAAGCAAATAGAGGTGAGTGAATTGTTCAAATCACACAGCTGGTAAGTGCCTGAGATTAAATTTGAACTCATGAAATGATTCTTTCTGACTGCAGGCTTAGCACACCCACTGTGCCACAGCTACCTGAAAGATGTGAGATCAATTTCTGTCTCTAAGATCTACTCGATATGCAATCCAGGATAAATCTGTGCACATTAGTTGAGTCACTAGGATTTTTCTGTAGTAATTTATATTGGAAATCATAGATTATACCTTAATGTCTAGCAGAAATTATTTCAATCTGCCCTATATTTGAACATTTTCCTGTTGATTTTTCAGTTTTTTAATGTCCACTTTGGTCCCTACTCTCTGTATACTCACAGGCCTGTCCTGGCAGTGAGAGTGGAGCACAATGATATGAAAGGGTATTGCTTCTGTTTTATTCTTAGTTTGGGTTTCTAGTAGAAAGGGGAATCTGAACCTCTTCTATGGGTTGGTGGCTTTGAACTTAGAAGGCCTAGGTTTAAATTCTTCTTCTCCTGCTTACTACCTTGGTGATAATAGCAAGTGATATCCTTCCTTTGGATCTCAGATTTCTCATCTATAAAATGAGGTTGGATTACACATCATGAAATATGTGGATTTGTTTTTTTTATTTTTAATACTTTGATTAGTATTTCAACAGAATTGATTTTCTTTTGTAATTGCGTGTATTTTACCTTATTCATTTAAAAACATTATTCTATCAAGTGTGGAACCAGATTGCCAAAGGGTCTGTGAAACCAAAAAAAAAAAAAGACAGAATTTCTAGGTCAGACGATGTCTAATCTCACTTAGAAGGGAGGTTAAAAACCCTCTAAATAGGTCTA
The DNA here is from genome assembly GCA_023553655.1 of Myrmecobius fasciatus. Classification (NCBI taxonomy): domain Eukaryota; kingdom Metazoa; phylum Chordata; class Mammalia; order Dasyuromorphia; family Myrmecobiidae; genus Myrmecobius; species Myrmecobius fasciatus. The sequence goes on from JAJPUD010000522.1 coordinate 377,178, forward strand.
AATCCTATGAAACACTGATTTCTGACGTTCAGGCAGGTGCTTTTCTGTCTTTTGTGTTTGAAGACTGAAAACACTGCTGCTCAGCATTACAAATCTGCTTGACTGAAAACAGCACATGGCTCTCTTGTGACCCCAGCGTGGCCTCTGATCTTTTGGCTGCCATCCTCAGTCTTACCCATCTTGTGAAGAGGCAGAGGTCAATCTCTTGTCAGAGTCTTTAGACCCCATTTTGATTTCAGAACAATTTTCATCCTACAAAAAGCTATTGTGAATATTGCTTATTTTTAAGGTAATTGAAAGAAGAAAAAAAATTTTCTTTCAGTTGATCTCAAGGGCTTGTTACCAACTTCAGTTAAATTGAGGGAAGCTCTGCAAAGCTGCCTTTAATTTGCCTAATTATTAACACACTGTGTCAGCAAAAAGGATCGCACTTTCTGGCTCCCCCACTGTGATTCTATATCTATAACAAATGAGACGGGTAGAACAATAGGCTGTTTGGCTCATTGTCCAACTTTGAATAAAATTGTTTAGACTGTGGTCAATGAATACTAGACAAAAACACAAAAATACTTCCAATTTCACTTTATGTAAAGTCTCCAGAACGTTTGGCTGCCCCTTCTCAAGCAATCAGACAATCCCAGCTAAAGCTTGGGTTAAATAAAAGCAATATGCAAATATTCCCAGGAATCTGGTTGTGTTATTAAACATATACGTGTGTGTGTGTATACTTAGCACATATGTGTCCCCATTGAGTTCTTCCTCCTTTTTCCTTTCTTTCTCCCTGCCTTTTCCTAGAAAATGAGCCATTCGGCAGGTTGTACATGCTCTTAGCCAAGCCTCTGACTTTTTGAAATCCTCACTGCCAGTTCTCTCTGGATACCCTTATACCTCGCACCATTTCCCAGCTTTGGTTTCACATGATCCAAAGTGCTCTTACACGAAGCCAGGAGAATCTGCAATTCAGCGCTGTGGAAAATGTGAAACATCCGTCCTACAGTGCATTTTTCAAATCTGGCTCTGTAACTGAAACTTGGCTGGTTTGCAGCCTGGCTGATAAGGATGGATGAGAGACAAAGACTAAGACGTCTCCTCCCTGTCTCCCCGGCAGAATCTAAGAACTGATCTTGGAAGTGACATTTAAAGGGGAATAAGTGATTAAACTGGACAGTCATCTGATTTTCTACCCACTTGTAATCACCACACAAATTGGAGCTGCCTGAATGCTGAGATTGAGAAAAATGAAATGCGACTTAGTTTTAGGCTCCAGGCAGGTTGTGGTCATGTGGGGATCTTTGACTGTGGTTGGGAACCATTTCAGTCTTCTCCCAGCAGAAAAATGGCCTCATCCATCTACAGTCAGCCTACTGTCACTGAGTCACTCCTGCTGATTTTCTTTCATACAGATTCTTCCTTTTGACCTCTAAGCCTAGAAGGACCATGCATACTATTTTCATTAGGTTGTAGTGTGTCTGCTTTGCCTTCTCAGAGATGGAGCTGCCCATTTGTCTGGGCCCTCACAACTTTGTTTGATAACTCTGCAATAGCTCCCCTGTGAGGGATGTGGTGACAAGAAATGCTGCCTGTGCATGGTGGTCCCAGAGTCTTTCAGAAGACATTGAGATTGAATCACTAGGGTTCACTGGGAAAGCAGCTCACTTTCAAGGAAAGTATCCTGAGGGCCTTTACCAATATTATAAAAATCATTCAAAAAGGAACAATCAATGAATCCATTAAGCGTTTATTAGCTATTAGATAGTGTAGTAATAGAATGGATAGAAAGTCAGTATTCAAGTTAGAAAGGGTTTGGTTTGAGTCCAGCCTCTAACACACTCTGGTTGTGTAACCCTGAGCAAATCACAATTTCAAAAGGTTTCATTTAATGCTCTAAGAAAATAACTTACAGAACATTAATGTTTCCTCCCTCCCTCCCTCCCTTCCTCCTTTTTTCTTTTTCTCTTCCTTCCTTCTTCTCTCCTTCCCTCCTTCCCTTCTTCCTAAATTCCTTCTTTTCCTTCTTCCCTCCTTCTTCCCATCCTCCTTTCCCTTCTTCCTCCCTCCCTCTCTCTCTTCTTCCCTCTTTCCCCTTCTCCTTTCCTCTATCCCTCCTTCTTTCCTTTCTTCTCTTCTTTCCTCTGTCCCTCCATTCCTGCTTCCCTCCCTCCTTCCTTTCCTTTCTTCCATCCTCTTTCATCTTAGGAGCAAAAGAAGTATTTAAAGGAAGTACTCCTTGTAAGGGATGGGACAATAACAACAAAGGAGATTTTTAAAAAGTCACCACTACTTTACTCCCATTTTTCATAAGTCACCCACTAAGTCACTTAATTTCTTAGGGTTTCAGGTAATACTCTAAAGCTCTAAGAGATGTTGATCTGCATGTATTGGTAAAATTTCTTTTTTGAGAATTGCCTCTTATGCCAATGAAATCACAGGTCTGGTAAAAAAAAAAGTCTCAAGCATTGGGAGTGTAAATATAAAAATTAAACAATCAATGGTATGGATTTTGTTCTTTTTCTATTCATACATATGATTTCATTGGTAGAGATTCTGTCCACTAAATGTAGAAAGTAGCATGTCTCTATCATCTCAGACAGTTGCCTGAGGAGCCCCTTGAAGTTAAATGCTTGCCTGGGGTCACCTAATCAGAGTATGGCAAAGGCTTCCAAACTCCAAAGATGCCTCTCCACCTATTATTCCCTGCTGCCTCTTGTTGTGATTATTCATTACATTCTAGTATATTAATATAAAAGATATTGTTCTATAAAAAGAAAAGACTAAAAAGTTACTAGATAAAGTGAACTTAAAAAAAAACACTGGAGGTATTTTTTTAAATACCCACTCAACCTTTTAGTGGATTTCAAGATTAGGAGTTTTAATCCTTTTGAAGTGGAAAAATATGCCTCTCTGTGGTAATAGCTTTTGAAACATATTTCTCCTTGGGCTAATAGGCCTCCCCTTGACATTAAGAAATAGGCCTTCTCCTGAAGGTCAATGACTTACAGTTTCTGTAGAATCAGAAATAGGAAGGAAAATGCTAAAGTCCTCTATAATTACAACCTCAGGTATCAATTAGCAAGAGTACTCCTATTAAGAAATAAAGGATTACTTACATTTTTTAGTCTCTTATATTTTTCAAACCAAGAAGCATTTATTAACCACCTACTAAGTGTGATGTTAAGCATTGGGGATACAAAGGAAAAGAAAGGCAAATGCAGTTCCTGCTCTCAAGGAGCTCATGTTCAAATGATATGACAATATACAAAATCTCTATATACAAGATGTATACAGGATAAATTGGAGGTAACCCAGACAGAAGGCAGACTGAGGAGAGAAGTTGGGAAAGGCTTCTGGCAGAAGATGGCATTTAAGCTGATTCATAAAGGAGTCCATGGAGATGAAGAGGGAGAACATTCCAAGTATGGCGGATGCCAATGAAAAGGAACAAGAGTCAGGAGAAGAACATCATTTTCAAACTAAACAACATGAAGTTGTTATCACAGAATAAAAGGATCGGGAGAAATCTTGGAGGCCCTAGCAAGTGGTCATTTAGCCTCTGCTTAATGATCTTCTATGACTGGAAACTCACAATGTCCCATTCCAATATTGGTCACCTCTAATTGTTAGGAAGTTCTCTCTATCATAATAGAATCTGTCATAATCTTATATTAATCCTAGCTCTGCTCTAAAGGGTAAATCAAAACAAAACTAATTTCTCATCAATAAGATAGCCCATTGAATATTTGAAGATAGTAGAGTTATTGCCTCCATATTGTCTCCACCTTCCCCCACTCCCTATTCCCACTACTCTTATAAGATTTCTTTCAGTTTTTTTTCAATCATTTTTAACTCTGTGTGATACCACAAGAGGTTTTCTTAGCAGAGATATTAGAGCCATTTACCATTTCATTTTCCAGTTCATTTTACGAATGAGGAAATTGAGGCAAATGTTGTGACTTGCTCAGGATCACACAGCTAGTAAGTGTCTGAGGCCAGATTTGAACTTAGAAAATTAGTCTTCAAGACTCCAGACTCAGTGCATGGTGCTACCTAGCAGTTCTTTTGTAGAACAAGCAAATCCAGGGCTTTAAAACAGTCAGTCCCCTTTCCATTGCTGTTGTCTTCTTCTAGGTGTGATCTAACTTTCCTAAAATGTGATGCTTAGGGGAGGAAAATAAAAAAAAAAAAGAAATTTACATGATAATTGTATACTTAAAAGGAATAGCAAATTGTATATAGTAGATTTGCAGTTTCATGTGCAATCTTTTTTTTTAATATACACTGTTATGGAATTGCTTGCTTTATTCCATAAATTTAAAATAAAACATTTTATTTAAATAACACGACTATATTTTCAAAAATGATTCTTAGAATTGGGCACAACTCAGCAGATATGGTATGAATAAGATAGAGTAAAAACAGGATGATGTCATCCCATCTCCCTTTTTTGGAGCATTAGGATTTTATTGGTGCAGCTTGATAGCAAATTAGGATTGGGGATGGGAGGAATGCAGATCTTGTTCTCAACTATGTCCCCAACGTAATTTTGAAATGAAATCCTTTCTGACTGTATCATCGTGAGCCTCCACTTGTTCATTTGATTTATTAAATCTTTTATCTGAGGTCAAGAAAGTTTTATCCAGAATATAAATTAATGAATAAACAAACAAACAAATAAAAATAAGTTAGTAAATGAATGAATGAATAAAGCAGAAAAACTAGCTCAAAGTCATATAACAAATAAGTGACTGAGCCGAAGTATTTCAGACTTCATGTTGCCTTTGACCACACCATTCCAGTCAGTTAAGGTTTTTTTGAATGTCAATTCTCTTATCCAAGGGATTAACTATTCCTCTTGGCATCCCTAAATTTGTTAATCATGCTTTTATACTTTCATCCAAGTTATTGATTAAAAAACAAACAAACAAGCAAGCAAAAACAACCATCACCAGAATTGAGCAACAACCAGAGAACTTTGTGGGGCTCCAGTGGAGACTTCTCTACAGTTTCTAATCAATCCTATAGTTCACCCTGCTTTGGGAACGATCCAAAACAGTAAAGTGCATTTTCATTAATCTTTCTTTTTTGTAATAATTATACCACACAGATTTATTTGATTACTGTATCTATACTTCAAAAACCCAAGAAAGTACATGTACCATAAAGAATAGTTCTGGGAAATAGTTAACATTTCAATTCTAAGTTATACCTGCCTGAAAACCTCATTTCTTTTAGATATAGTCTAATTTCTTTCATTCTCAAGTGCATGCCTTGATGCTAACATATAGAACCACATAAAAGCTGTATCCATTCAGGACAAAAGCCAGGGGTCTCTGGGTTGCTTTGTTTCTTCCTCGTGTCCCAAAAAGATGTAAGAAATACATGATTCCATTCCATGAGACCCAATAGAATGAGCATTCCTTGAGGGCAAAGCTGGTATCTTTGTCTCTCTAGCACATAATCCAGAACCTGGTTCATAGAGCCTAGAATAATACGTGCTTATTAACTGAATAAATGCATAACCCAGGATCTCATCTGTTGTTAATAAGACAGTATCAATGCATGTAAAAGAGCATGTAGGAAGTGTATAATTACAGGATCAGAAAGCCCTGAGGAATGAATTTCAGACTCTACTTGCAGACTTGACAAGTTGACAGGATCTGAAAAGCTTCAGAGAACAGCCTCCTGACCCGTCTTTGGGTGTCATGATTGGTATGTAACATCTAAGTGTCCCAACTGGACTCATGATTCTGTACAGAATCTCCGTTTGAGTAGCACAGGGCTATCTGTGGCCAATTCTGGTAAACATTTTTATAGCAACTTGGATGAATGTACGAATGATATGCTTATCAAATTTGTGGATGCCAGGAAGCTAGAAAGAAGAGGTAATATTTTGGATAACAGAATGGGGATCCATAAAGCCTGGGACTGAGTGGGATGCTATGGCCAAAGACAATGTCCCATAATGGATGGGAGTCTGGAAAGCCTAAGTTCAAATCTTTCCTCAGTCACTTTTGTGACTGAATGAATCATTTAATCTCTCTGGACCTCTGACAAGAGATTAAAGGGGAAAAAAGGAAATAAGCATTGAGTGCCAGGTACTGTGTTAAGTGCTTTACAAATATTATCACATTTGATCAAAAAATCAATCTGATTGAATGTCAAAAATCCTGACTGAATGGGAAAGAATGCAGCCCCATCCAACCCGACTGAAGCCAGGAGCTGTGGAGACTCAGACTTGCATTCCATTCTGAAGTCATCATGCTGTGGGAGAGGAATAAAGGCTCCTCTCACTGAATGAGGCCTGGAGTGGCAATCAAAACTCTGAATTTCTTGCTTTCGATGGTTTGAGGCTTTGCTTTCTGAATACTTGAATATAATTACATGTGGCTTTTAAAAAGAGTTTTAAACAAAGAAAATCATCTCAAGAATGCTTGCAAAGATGTACCATTCCATGAGTCTCATGCTTTCATCCCCTCAGATCTGGAAATACCTTTAACAAGGGTCCCTCATGAATTCCCAGATTTCTCCCTCACAAAGAAGTACAAAATTCTGCAAAATGAAATATTTCTGGACCTGGATCTGGATTTGGATGCCCAAACTCCTCAGAATTTTCACCTCTGATTTTCTCTTCCAAAATCCACTTTCTTCTTCCATCAATAAAACCTATAAATGCATTATTTCTATTATTTATTATAATGAGCACTGGTCCATGCACCTATTGCCTGGTAGAAATTTAAGTGAGTCTCAAGGAAAGCAAGAGTTTGTTGAAATATAAAATAAATATTATAGTCTATACTATCTTACATACATAGGTTACCCAGTGAACAATAAGACTATGTAGAAATCCATATTTTGGTTCTTCTTGTTACCCCATTTCATCCTTTCTTCCCTTCCTTTCCCTTCCCTCCTTCTTCTTCCTCTGTCCACAAAGGGTAGTATCATACCCTACCTTGCAGTGCTCTGCCCAAAGAAATGTAAATTTTGATCATTAATACCTCAAAAGATATCTTGGGATTTAAGGGGTACATTGCTCTTTTAAAGATCATGCCTTAAACCCAAATCACTATGCCTCTCATTGATTGGCCACAGTAAGCCCCTAGGCCAAGTCCCCCTTGGTCATTGCTGAGTCCTGAAGGGCTCAAAGTAAATATGGATGAAATGAATGAAGCCTTCACACATTCTCTACCCTGTGTATATATTCTGGAAACTCTATTAGTGAAGTAAGTCCAAGTTCATTGTCTTATTGTTCCCTTGGGTGCATCGGAGGTGCTGCAGACAAAGCTCTGAGCCTGGGATCAAATCCAGCCTCAGATATTTAATAGCTGTATGATCAGGGTAAGTCACTTAACCTCAGTAACCTCAGCTGTCAAATAGGGATAATGATAATACCTAATTCCTAGGGTTGTTGTGAGATTCAAATAAGATAACATTTGCAAAATTCTTAGCACAGGGCTTGTCACATTTTAGTTTTGTTCAACTCTTCATGATCCCATTTGGGTCTTTCTTGGCAAAAATAGTAGAAAGATTTGTCATTTTTTTACTGGTATGTAAAGTGTTCATTAAACACTTATTTCCCTTCCCTTAGCCTATTAACTTGAAAAGCAATAGGAGATGGGGTTGCCTTGAGGTGGAAGTGGGGGAGAAAACAGGTGATGATGTCAACAAATGTGCATTTACTCAAATTTTTCAAATAGAAATATCTCAATCTTAATGATTTTGGAAAATTCTTTGCAAGGATAAGATGTTTGATGATTTGTCTCAATGGCTTATTTTGTTGAGATATAAATAATTTGTTATTAGCTGATTTTCAAAAGATCTTCAAGACAGGTCTATAGTTTCAGCTCTTGTTTCCATCTCTCCATTGTTTGTTCCTTCTCTGTCTGTTTTCCCCAGAAAGGTAATTATATAGTTGTGTACTTAGAAAGTAGTGCAATATATATGTGCATCACTGCAGTCAAAATTGTAATTGTTATTGAGGGTGAGAATGTGTGTGCGATTATGCAGACAAAAGCCTGAGCTGGTAGTCAAGAAAATCTGGGTTCAAATCCTGCCTCTCTCACTAACTATAGTCACCAAGCAATCCATTCAACTTGTATATAACTCCCTAGTGATTTTTTAAAGTATTTTTTTTAATTTACAGAATAAAACAAGCATTTCCATAACGTAGTATAATAAAAAAAGATTTCAGCAAATCTATTATGTATACTTTGCTATTCCTTTAAAATATATAATAATTATTCATCTAAATTTTTTCACTTTTTTATTTCTCTCTTATCACCCCCATCCTAGATATGGTTACCATTAGACAAAAATATATATATATATAAACAGATGGAGAAATAGATGTATATGCATATAGATAGATTCATTTATATGTATACATATATAAGTAGATAGATGTGTATATATGGACATAGATATATACATATATGTCTATGTATGTATATAAATATATTTATATGTATAGATAAATAAGTAGATGTGTATATGTATATGCATGAATGTAGATAAGGGTATGTGTATTATATGTATGTATCTAGAAAATTTATACATTTGTATATATATAGATAAATGCATATATACATGTATAGATAGGTGTGTATATATGTATATATATGTAGATAGATTATATGTGTATATTATATATGTATATAGATAGATGTGTATATATATAGCTGTACATAGACAGTAAATAGATGTATGAATACATGTAGGGCAATAGATGCATAGATAGATAAATATCTGTGTGTATATAGGAAGGTAGATAAATGTAGATAGATAGATAGATAGATAGATAGATAGATAGATAGATAGATAGATAGATATGTAGAATTATTTTATACATACTTCTATTTATTAGTTTTTCCTAGGCTGCATCTAAGACCATTTTCAGTAGTTCTGATCTATATCTGGCCACTGGACCCAGATGGCTCTGGAGGAGAAAGTGAAGCTGGTGACTTTGCTCAGCCCTTCCTCACTTACATCCAATTCATTTATATGTCATAGCACCTCCTCCCTGTGTCACCTCTTCAAGAATGAAGGACAAATAGCAACAACAATAATAATAACAATCTTTTCCTAGGACTTTTGATCTAGAAGAATGAATTCTGGATTTGGAATTAGGGACTTGGGCTCAAGTTTTTGTTACTTATTTCCTACCTGAATGATCTTGGGTAAGTTATTCAACCCTTCTGGGGTTTCTTAGTTTCTTCATCTATAGTAATTATTTCTATTTAGATATACTTCAAAGTGTGCAAAGCTTTTTGTGTATACAATGCCATTTGGCCCTTATAAAAATTCTGAGAAGTCAATGTTCTTATTAGTGCCATCTTTCAGATAGAGAGAATTGGAGGTACAGAAAGTTCAAAGGTTTTGGGGTCACCTAGCTAGCAAGTACCTGAGTCAGATTTTGAACCTGAAGCTTCCTGATTCCAAGTCCAACATTCTACACAATATTCCATTCTATCTCACTAAATAAAGAGGTGGAATTAGACCCCTAAGGTCACTTTCCTCTCTGAAACAGTCTGAGATTCATTTTTTAAGCCACAGATGGGTTGAGACCTTTACCTCTAGTCAGAGTATTTCCCACACTAGGTATTTCCAACTCTGAGGAAATCACTGCTCCTTGTGTGTTTATATATTGACATAATTTAGGAAATAGTTTCCAGAATAGCAAAGCCTTACTGCAGGCCATTTTTTCTAGAACAAGAAGCAAATCTCATTGATCCTCCCTGCCTTTTCCAAGTACTCTTTTGACATATATTCAACAATATTATTGTTTCCATGATCCTATTTCTCTCTTTGTAATAGTATTTTCTTTTTCCAAATCCATACAAAAGTAGTTTTCAGCATTCACACTTTGCAAAATATTTTGTTCCAGATTCTCCCCCCACTTTCTTCTCCTCCTCTTACCCAAGACAACAAGCAAAAGGTTAAACGTGCATTTTTTCTAAACATATTTCCATATTCATCATGCTTTTGAAAAAAAATCAAGTGAAAAGGGAAAAAAGCATAAGAAAGAAAAAAATAAGCAAACAACAACAACAAAAAGTTGAAATACTATTATTTCATACAAATTCAGTCTCCATTGTTCTTTATCTGCATGCAGACAGCATTTTCCACCCCAAGTCTATTGGAACTGCCTTGAATCACATTGCATCACAAATCCATCACAGTTGATCATCACATAATCTTATTGTTACTGTATACAATGTTTTCTTGGTTCTATTCACTTCACATCATAAATTCATGTAAATATTTCTAAGCTTTTCTGAAATCAGCCTGTTCATCATTTCTTGTAGAATACTAATATTCCATTATATTGATATACCATAATTTACTCAATTATTCCCCAACTAATGGGCATCCACTCAGTTTCTAGTTTCTTGCCACTATAAAAAGGAGGCTACAAACATTTTTGCACAAGTGAGTCTCTTTCCCTTCTTTATAATCTCTTTGGAATACAGACCCAGTACTGGCACTGCTGGATCAAAAGATGTGCAGTTTTGTAGCCCTTTTGGAATACTTCCAAATTACTTTCTAAAATTTTTGGATCAATTTACAACTCCACTAACAATGCATTAGTGTTCCAGTTTCCCTATATTCCCTCTAACATTTATGTGATCCTATTTATCAAAGTTGGGAAATTAAAACTCAATCATGAGTGTACTTAAAATGAAAATCACTTGATTGAATTCAGAAGGAGCTGAAGGGAGTCTTTCTTTGAGGTGAAAGGGCCAAGAACTACTTTTGTCTTCATCAATTATTCAACAAGTACTTGATATGTGCCTACTATATTCCAGACACTATGTAAGTCATTACAATTACATTGTAAGTAAGATATAAATACAAAAATAAAAAGTTTCTGCATTTAGAGAGTTTATATTTTATTGATGGTAATCTACACATATAAAAGTGTATATAATATATAACATATATAAGTGTAGCCCATACTAGCTCTAAAGCTCCTTATCCCAATTTCCATTCCCACAGACAAGTCTTGTCCTGAAATAAATTAAATCTTCCACTCAGTTTTCTAGGGAGACTTCTCAGGAAATCAGGGATGGTTCTGAGCCTCCTCTTATTCCTTCCCTATCAGCTGAGAATCACTTTTAATAGTATTTTATTTTCCAAATACATTTAAAGATAGTTTTCAACATTGAGAATAATTTTAATTAGCTTTTAAGTGGCTTTTAGAAAGGGATATTGCTAAGATGGAACAATAAAAACAGAGTATAAAACACCCCCACAATACAGACACACAAGATTTGTGACATGCTTTTCCAAAAGCACATACAGATTCTAGGGGAAGGTAGATGCAAACTTAGAGATTATATGTGCCAAAGGAATAATTCACAGCTCCTAGACACTGGAGATATTTTCCTCTTGCTTGTAATTTATTCAACAAGTTACCCTTTAGCATGGCTTAGTTTCTTTATGGGGTTCCTTGCAATTTATGTCCAGGATTTCACATGTAGACTCTGTCAATGTAGACACTGTTCTTAGTTGACTGGAGGATGCCTCTAAATCACCAATGATAAAATGGGAAGTAGAATATGAGAAAATATTTAAAACACTTTACAAATCTTCAACTGTTATTCTAGCTATTATTATTCTATTATTCTAAATTCTAGCAATTATTATTATTACTATTAAATACAGTATCATTCATTTCTTTTAAAGCTTGTAAAGTCTTTCTCCAGCCAAAGGGAATACAGAAGGATAACTAGGTAAAGTTCAAGTTTTCTTTTCTCTCCTCCCTCCTCTAAGTAGATCATCATTCATTGATCCATTCATTTAATTTTTAATTTATGGGATAAAAAACATTTCCATACAATATAATAAAAATTGATCGTTCATGAAATTGCAGATCTGTGATGTACAAATCTGTGATGCTACTCCTTTAAAATATACAATAAAGGTATCGTGTAAATTACATTTCCCCCCCCTTTTTTTCCTTTCCTCTTCTTTCCTTCTTTGAGGTATTAGTGTGGTGCCATGCTTACTGCAATCCTTTGAAGGATTCCCTTAGGGAATAATTTATAAATGATCCTTAGGGCATGATCAAGTTTCTTTAGCCTATGAACCCTTATTTCCTGAGAAATATCACTCAGTTAGTTATTTTTTACATTTAACCTAAAGCCTGTTTGATTGCTTAATTTCACCTGATTAGGATACTAGACTATTTTATCAACTATTTTAAATGGTGAGGTTGGGTATCTTGATTAAGTCAATCAACCCCCACCTTTATGTAAGTGTAAATATATATTTTGGATAGAGTGCTAAGCCTGGAGACAAGAAGACATCTTTATAAGTTCAAATCTGGCCTTACACATTAGTTGTGTGACCTTGAACAAGTCATTTAACTCTGTTTGCCTCAGTTTCCTCATCTGTAAAATGAACTGAAGAAAAAAGATAGCAAACCACTCCAGTATCTCTGTCAAGAAAACCCAAATGAGGTTGGGAAGAGTCATACATGTCTGAAAACAACTGAAGAACAATTACATCAGGTGATCTTGCATGGGAAGATACCAGCATCTAATTGGGTCAGGAAAAACTTACAATTACTCAATAAAGTAACACTTAAGCAGAGTTGAAAGAAACTAGGGATTCTAAGAGGCTGAGATGAGGCAAGAGTGCATTGTAAAGCATGGAGGACAACTTGTGCACAGAGCAGAGATGGGATGTTGCATATAAGAAACAGAAATAAGTTAGGCTAGATTGTTCAGTGAAGGAAGAGGAATACTGTACATGAAGCCAGAGACATATATACATATCATATATATCATATATGTATATGTATATATATACATAGATGTATGTATGTATGTATATATATATATATATAATATTGTTTGCCAAAACTCTTTCTTGCCTCCAAACTCAGCATTTGAATACCAATAGTGAATATTTTAGAACTCAAATATTTTAGAACTCCAATCTTCTAGAGAAAATGCCATCACCACTTTGAGTGCCCATTGCTGCAGCCATGATTGAATCCCCATGATTCTTTTCTTCAAACTCTTATGTGTGGAGACAGTGACCTCTCAGGATCTAAGCTCCTGCTCAGCCTCCTGCATCAGAACAGACGGAACAAAAGACACCAACTGGAAAAAAAAAAAAACAAAAAACAAAAATCAAAGGACCTTGGTAGAGAATGCCATTTCTATTTGCAAGCCTATTGCTGGGTTTGAAACTGCTATGAAAACCAGGACACTGAGCCCTTCTAAGCTGTGTGCTATCTGATTGATCATCTCTATTTTGACTTGGCTGATAGACCAAGCATTTCTCTGTTCCAAGAACTTTCCAAGTTTAGGGCTAGATAAGGCTGATCAAGTTAAAGTCAATCTACCTACCTCTCTGGGAACAAAATCTGAGCAGAGGGAAGACGTGTTTTTGGTTTGTTCTGTTTTTTCCCTTTTGGGGTTATCTCCTAGGTTGGTTATTGAAGTCTGTGATATCGCATCCCATTGAAGGGCAGCTCTTCAAACTAAAAGATGGATGGGTGGCTTGCAAGGAAGTGGGAAGAACCTAAGATGGTAATCATGGGCTTGGGTTAGCTCCCAGCTACCTGGTAGGTTCCACCCACCAGCTCTTTTGATCTGGCAAAGCATGTGATGTTTCTGAATGTCATTGTCCTTCTTTGTACAATGAGGGGGATGTACTAGGCAAGACCTCTAACTGATTTCCAGATATAACTCTTTGATCCTTCCATTCAAGCTTCCTCCAGTAGAGCAGAGAGGCTTGTTAGTGACAAGGATTGTAGATGTTTCCTTCAGGAGGAGACTCAAGGGTTGAGTCAGTAGGAAGCCAGGTCTGAGCACTTGTGACAGCTTGGGTTATATCTGAGAACGGGAAGACTTAACCTTAAAGACAAGAAAGCCAGAGAATTCTTGGGAGGGCTCCTTTCAGGTCAAAGATTTTCATTGCTGAAGTATAATTTGCAATGTAGCCCACATCAGAATAGGAAAGTGCTTATTCAGTGTATGAATGTAGTGTGTGTGTACTGTAGGACCAGGACTCAAACTTCATGAAGATCCCTCTGCAACTTGCTCTGTTCCCATTTTTGGCCTGATGCTGTCTTGGTCAGTACAATGAGTGCAGTGCAGTGCAGATTACATGTAAGAACCAGGAGCTAAGGCTTCCATTTCCTTCTGTATTCCAGAAGTCAGTTGTTTTTACTCTTCTGCTTTGGTATCTGGCCCCAAGCCATTGAATTTGCATATACAGCAGCTATAAGAATTCTCCTTGGCTACAGGTGTTATAAAAATGAACATATTTTTTATTAAGACTTCTTAATTTTCAAAACATAAGCATGGATAATTTTTCAACATTAAGCCTTGCAAAACCTTGTGTTATGATTTTCCCCTGACGTCCTCCTGTAGATAGCAAATAAGCTAATATATGTTAAACATGGTAAAAATATAGGTTAAATCCAATGTATGCCTACATATTTATACAATTATCTTGCTGCACAAGAAAAATCAAATGAAAAAGGGAAAAAATTGAGAAAAAATAAAATGCAAGCAAATAACAAAAAGAGTGAAAATGTTATGTTGTGATCCACACAATTCTCACAGGCCTCTCTCTGGGTGAATATGGCTCTCTTCATCACAAGATCATTGGAACTGACCTGAATCATCGCATTGCTGAAGAGAGCCATGTCCGTCAGAATCGATCATCATATAGTCTTGTTGTTGCCGTGTATAATGATCTCCTGGTTCGGCTCATTTCGCTCAGCATCAGTTCATGTAAGTCTCTCCAGGCCTCTGTGAAATTATCTTGTTGATTGTTTCTTCCAGAACAATAATATTCCATGACATTCACATACCATAATTTATTCAGCCATTCTCCAATTGACGGGCATCCATTCAGTTTCCAGTTTCTAGCCACTACAAAAAGGGCTGCCACAAATATTCTTGCACATGTGAGGCCCTTTCCCTCCTTTAAGATCTCTTTGGGATATAAGCCCAATAGAGACACTGCTGGGTCAAAGGGTATGTACAAAAAATGAACCATTTTAAAAAAAACACACCTAGAAGTGATGGTGGGAGTGATGGCGGCAGTGATGGTGAGGAGGCAACATTTTCTTAATTCAGGAGCAGGCCCTGATCATTTTTTCCTGGAAGCTTCAAACTTCTACAATTTGCCCTTTAACTCCATCTCTTTAGTTTCTGCTACAAATACTTTGAAGACAAATCTTCCTATGAAATAACACTTCACCTTTTGGGTCAGCCATGACCTTTAGGATCTATCGAAGTGGGGAGAAGGGGGGCTACATCCATCATTTCCAGGGGCTGTCTGTGAAGCACAAACCTTGTAAAATGAGACCTGGCCCTCTCTACAGCAAGCACACATCACCCCATTCACAAAGGGAACACTGCCTTGACAAGCTTCCCCAAGAGAGGTCTAGTTCAGCCAGAGGAGGACTCAGCATTCAGTGTACAAGGCTCCCCCATCATCCCCCAAGATTGGACTCTAACAAATGTTTGGCTTGTGTTTTTTTCACTCTAACTCATTCATGAAGTCTCTAAAAGGGACTAGGGTCCAGTTAACATGGGGGTAGAAAAATGAATCATTGTTTTTATGGTGTAAAGAGCACAAGTGAGGAAATCTAATAAATGCTCCTATTCAGTTTAAATAGTGGAAAGAATTAAATTGGTTGGAACCCAGATCAAAGCTCATTAAACTTGCATTGACTATTAGACAGCCACAGATAACATCAGAAAGGGTTTTTTCCTGGGATCTCTTTGTTACTGCTGCTGCTGCAATTATTCAGGTGAAATGAGATCATATCTTACTACAGAATGAGAAAATCAAGCTGGGATTGTATTAGAACTGCTATCAGTGTCGGTGGGGGTGTGGAGGGGGGGGAGAATCTCCCAGGTCTCCAGCATAAATTCATTTAGGTGAACACATGCTTTCAGTATGAGCTCACAAGACATCCTAGCAAATTTCTCCATCTCTAATTGAGTTTTATGGTCACGTTGTGACACAGCCCCTTCAGATAAAGCGGAGCATTTTCCTCTTCTAGTTACATAGAGTGGTATCAAGTCACAACAACTGTGGGTAAATGTCAGCTCCCAAATATGCCTCTGTGGGCTAAGCTGTGCATGTTCTCAATTAACAAGCAAGAGCCCAGGCTGTTCAGTGGGACAGTTCTGTAACTCTTAGTGGTGATGGGGCAAAGGAAGGACCCGAAGCAATGAATGGGGATGGTCTGTTCCATGGAAGACGGAAGCCTGGAACGGGTCCATGATGCTCCATCTCTGCCTAATGCTGAATTTCCAATCAGGGACTAAGGAAGAATGAATTAAATTTATTTAGTTGTTTAATTAATTAAAAGGCTACATTGAGGTTTAGTTAATAGAACTGATATCTTAGCTTCCCACTCCATCCCTGTTCAGTAACTTTTTTCTTTTCTTTTTTTTTTTTAAACTGTGTCTCCTGTTCTCTCTCAGGTTGGAAGTATAAAGGATCTCTGATCTTCTGTTTCTTGTCCTTCTTTAGGAACTTGGGCCTTCCCCACTGCCTGAAGACTTACGATATTAATACTGAACTAATTATGGACACCTAATCATTGGTTCAGTGAATATATATACATACATATATGTAGATGCATGTATATAGATATAGATAGATATACAAATGCATATATAGAAATGTCTCCATATATTTATATATGGAAATATATGTACATTTTCATACATTTCAAAAAATAGATATATGCATATATATGTTTATATAGATATTATATATATCAAAGAATATATTTATGTATATATATGTTTATATATATTATACATATAATATATATACACATATATCTATTTTTGAAAACTATAGAAGCCATACATGGTAAATATACATATATACTTTCATAAGTATATGCCACAGTTCCTGGTCTTGGTAGTTTTTAATAGAGATATATATATATATATATATATGTATACACACATAAACATGCTGTTGTTATTTAATCATTTCAGTTCTGTTTGTCCAACTCTTTTTGACCCCATTTGGCACTTTGTTGGTAGAGGTACTAGAATGGTGGGCCATTTCCTTCTCCAGTACATTTTACACATGAGGAAGCTGGGACAAGCAGGGTTAAGTGACTTGCCCAGGGTCATTCAGCTAATAAATTTCTGAGGTTGGATTTGAACTCTTCTTCTTTACTCAGAATTTCCTGATTCTGTATGTGTGTGTGTGTGTGTGTGTGTGTGTGTGTGTGTGTAGGCAGCTAGACGGCACAGCAGAGAGAGTATTGGGTCTGGAATCCACCACATGTCCTAAATTAAACACTGCAGAGCCTCCTAAATCAGTCTATAATCACTTTAAAAAGTTTTGTCTGATTACCCACATGGGAAAAAACAAATGGATAAAGAACACCTATTGTCCAGACTAAAATGTGTAGTTGGATACAGCCAACTACACATGGATGTAGCCATCGAGTTGGTCCGTCTGTATGAATGAATGAATTAAAAATAATGTATTATGTACTTACTCTGTGCCAAACACTAGGAATACAGATAAAATACTGACACAGTCTCTGTCCTCAAGAAGGGCAGAGTAATAAGTATAATTCTTGCTCTGTCTCTGTTTCTGTTTCTCTCTCTCTTCATTGTCTGTCCCTGTTTCTCTGTTGTCATTTCTTTTTCTCTGATTTTCTCTTATTAGAATTTCCATGACAGCAGATATTGCATACATAATTGTGTTATAGTTATTGTGTAATATTTGTGTGTGTTCATATACATCTGTGTTGCATGTACACATATATACAATGATATACACACATGTTAGTGAACTGGAAGGGAGTTTGATCAGAGAAATCATATGTCTACCAAGTGGAACCCTAGGCCATTCAATTAGGTCTCTGTAACCAGAGCAGGCCAGAAAACAAGTGCTGGAGGCAGATGGTTAGATGGATGTGGTTGTTTGTCCTTTGTTCTTGAAGGCTCTGATACCATGACATGCAAGTGAATTGGATTTCAGTGAGAGGGGGGCTATGCAAAGTCACCAGTCTCACTTTCTCCTCAGCTCAGGACCAGTGTAGCAGCTCCAAAATTGAGTGGCCCAACCTCCCCAGGGAAGTCTGGCCCATAGGGTACTGCTCATATGTCTTAGATAATACTATGGATAGGCAGTGTGTTCATGGTGCAATTTAAATAAATTGAGCCTTAATTTGGTTTAACATTCATCTAGTTAATAGTTTATTCCAATTCTTTATGTGGTCCTTGTTTAAGACCCAAAACAGGCTTCTTTCTACTTCTATTGTCTGAAATGAGTAATTTAGGACAGCTGATTGTAGTAAGGGGAGGAGAGAAATGAAGGAGAATGTAGGCAAGAATAAGGATAGTCTTAGCTGAAAGTAAGTTATGGAGATACATGATCCTTCAATGAAAAAACAGAGACTATGACAATGAATCTGGCTGCTCTGGAGGAGGGAGAGACATCTCTGACCTTTCCTCACTGACCTTCCCGAGTGATCAGTTATGTCCTGGTGACAGGGACATTGATCCCTTGTGTAATTTTTTAACCTAGTTAGTTATGCTGATTGAAGCAAATTGCTAATTAGCTTCCCTTCTTTCCACCACCTAAGCCATTTGCTTAGATAATAGCCTCCTAACAATAATGTTGGAGTTCCCACACAAAGCAATTCAGTTAGTTTCCCACAAAGTGTCTCACTATTACACTCTTATCTCATGGAAAAAAATATGAGAAAATGTAACTTTCCACCAAAGTATGGAAGAAAAATGCTAATCCTAGATCAGGGAATACCATTAGCTGAAGAAAAAAAAAGCATTTAGCCCTAAAAATACTAGCACTGGCAATCAGGATTAACTACCATTTCATAGTTTTGTCAAGTTTTTACTGTTTACATTGGGTTGGTTTTTTGTTATTGTTGTTGTTGTCTAAATGTTTCTTTTATTAATGAGTGAATAAAGCATTTGTTATTACTTTTTCATTCATTAATGTAATACATGGTATTAACATATAAAGATACGACAATTATCTCCCATGTGCAAAGCACTGAGAATACAAATAGAAAAACAAGATGGTTCTGTTTTTCAGGAGTCCACATTCTAATGAGAGGGGCAAAAGAAGGAAGGAGACAATAAGGACAGGTGATTTCAGCTGCAAGTCCCCTGGAAAAGCTTTTTGTTCCTGAGGATGCAAACAAAAAGCAGGGGCAGTTATGTGGTACAGTACCTAAAGCAGGAGACTGAAGTTAGGAAAACCTGAATTCAAATTTTACCCCAGACTGGGCAAATCACTTAACCCTGTTTATCTCTGTTTTCCTCAATTATAAAATGGTAATAATAATAAAACCTCCTTGTCAAGGATATTATAAGGATCAAATGACATAAAATTTGTAAGAAACAGCACAATGCTGGCATCTAATACAGGCTTAATTAGAAGCTTTTCCCCCTATCCTTCTATATGATAGTATATCTTTTTAAATTCTACTTGCATTGATAAGATCATCAAATCTGTTTCTAATGCTGAAATATTTAATAGTATCAGTACCTTTAATGTTAACAATGTTTTTCTAAGTCTGAAGTAGTGTGACTGCTGTTATATAATTATGTTGCTTACATAGCACTTTGCATCTCATTTGATACTTGACACAACCCCACAAGGTACCTAGTACATCTATTATCTCCATTTTACACATAAAGAAACTGAGGTTCTGAAATAATCAGTGAGTGATTTATCTGAGGCCATGATTTGACCTAAATTTTCACCTAGTTTTGCAACCTCAGGGGAATCAGCTTAGACTTTTCCTCACCTTATATTGGATCATTTGCCAAGTCTTCTTGATTCAGCCTCTTCAGTATTTCCTTCCCTCTTCTCACATAGGCAGGGCCCTTGTTCAAGCCCTCATCATCTCCCTGTTAGACTATCGCAATTTTGTTGTTTAGTCATTACAGTTGTGTCCAAGTCTTCATGACCCCATTTGGGGTTTTCTTGGCAAAGATACTGGAGTGGTTTGCCATTTCCATCTTCAACTCATTTTACAGATGAAGAAACTAATCTTCACCTAATTACTTTCCTGTCTCCAGTCTCTTCTTTCTCCAATCCATCTTCTGCAAAATTATCACCTTAATACTTCTAAGATAAATACCTGGGCATGTCCCTCTCCTGCTCAAAAATATTTAGTTATTCCCTTTGCCTCTCTTTAAAAAACAAAGCAAAACAAAACAAAAAACCCAACTCATCAACTTTGCATGTAAAGCCTTCCACAATCTGGCTACCACCTCCTTTTTCAGATTTATTCTTCCCCTTTTTCAAGCTGTGTTCCAAACAAATTTCTGTCCTAGTGATACCTGGCACTAAACACTCCATCTTCTGTCTCCTTGCCTTTGCAAAAGCATGGGATGAATTCCCTCCTTATAATTACCTATTAAAATTCTCTAACTTCAAGATACCTATTCCTTAATTCCCTCAATGCTCCTATAAGATCCTTTCCCTTCTCCCCAGTTAGTGAAGTCTCCTTCTTCAAATTATCTTACATTTACTTAATCTATGTATATAGGATAGCACCACTCCCTTACTCTCCAGTAGAATGGAAGCTGTTTGAAGGAAAGGAATGGATTTTTTTGCCTTTGCTCCCTTACTGCCTAGCATAATGTCATGCACATAGTTGGCATTTAACTAATATTTGTTGAAATGGATTAATTCTGATTCCAGATCTAGTATTCAGCTGCCTCAAAACAAGATATGATCCATGCTAGATACATATAAATATGTGTATATATATACATATATTATCTGTATCTATATAGATGCACCTAGTAAAGGGGCCATAACTTGTTTATTTTTGTATCTCCCTTAGTATTTCTTTGCAAAGAGTAGCCAGCTTAATAAATGTCCGTTGATTTGATTTTTACCCCAATTCATGCAATAGTGTGCTCTAATCTGTGATCATTCTCAATCTGATTTAATAGGTTTAGATGAACTTCCTTTTTTATTTGTGGAGTAATTTTAGTTATAGTTTGAGCTGGGCATCAAGTGGATGGAATCTGACTCCACTGACTGGCTCACACACAAATGTGATAGCTGGAATGTGACTGTATTTGTTGATAACGGCTGTTAATAATCCAAAAGGATGATGTCATTGTCGGCAAGATCCAGAATGGGGAAATCAGAGGCAGGTAGCTCTCATTAACTCTTGTGGAACAAGAGTCAACCCCAACTTGGATCCTTGACTTTGACAACACCAATGGTCCCAGAAAGTCCTGTGAGCTCAGGACAGGACTCCTGCTCTGCATAGTGAAAGGAGGGCATTTTTGCCCCTTCCAAAAAACCTGGGTCACATTCTCTTTTACAGAAAGCCCTTTTTTGCAGGTCCTTGGGAAAGCTTACCTGGACTGGAAATTTATAATGTATTTATGAGATAATTAATTCTTGGGGAGATATTCCTTTTCAGCTGAATGACCTCACCTCACAGGGGAGAGATTGAGTCAGTTCTAACTCTCTTGAGTCCACCTTGGTTTTGGATGGCAAAAGAAGAGTGTGGGGACAGACTTCATGGTACCTTATATTACAGAGTAATGAAATAAACTTGGTGCCCCCTTAGGACATTAAAGCCTGTGCAAATGGTAAAATGTACTGACTCAGATTTTCATTTCCCTAAATTCTACCCAAGTGGGGCCAGAGTTAGGATTTCAGGGTGAACCAAGCAAAGGCTTTTACTAAAAGCACCGACAAGTTGTAGCCAAGTGCAGTATCCTAGTTCTTTTTCTTTCTTTTTATGTGTTTTCAGTGCACACAACTTGATTCGAGCACTAGAGTGATCCTCCTGGACCATTTTCCATGCAAGGGTTCTTTGAATCCCAGGGATAGTGTGAGCCCACTACATGGTTTTGTCCTCTGAGGAAGCACCAAAGAAAATTCGTCTCCTGGAAGAAAAGAGTTTAAAAAATGGAAATTCAGAGCCAAATTGCCAAGAAAATAGGTGAAAGTTAGAATAATGTGTGTGTCGACAAAGTGCCAGACTTTCTTGGACCTGAAAATTCAGAAATGATGGTGGTTTCTGAATTGGCGTAAGAAAGTACATTCCTGGCCAAATTTCCAAGAATACAGGGCTTTCTATGTAGGTAGAGAAAAATTGTTTTTAAAGTCATTGCAGAATAAAGGGTCTTTCACATAGGCCTCTCACTCTCTCTCACACCATTCTGTTTTATACACACACACACACACATACACACATATACTAACGTATTGAAAAATTTTTGCAAATAACCATATCCTCCAAAATTTAGAATAGATTCACTTCAGTAAAATTTACACCAAGGCAAACAGGTAAAGATAATACTTTTTTTCAGTTTCCATTATAAAACCAGAGATGTTTCCATGGATGAAATCCACCGGTGGACTAAATGGAAAACTTAGTGAAGAAGAAAGGTGGCCAGCCCCCAGGGCACTGTAGACATTGTAGCTTATTGGCCAATAATGCTTAAAGAAGGCTATATTTCTCATATTGCAGCTAAAATTTCCCTTCCCATACTGATGGAGACTCTTCAGTTTCTCCTCAGTTTTCCTGCACAGTAGTATAGTAATTTGGAACAAATATATAGTAAAAAATAGTAATTTGGAACAGACACAAACATATATTTTTCTTCTCTTTTAAATCTTACTTTCAAAATAATCTTTCTTACCCTTAGATCTGACTATATCTTCCCCTAGTTCAATTGATTCAATACCTCCCTATTACATACTATATTACACAAAATTACAACTTTTATTCAAGACTCTCAACAATCATATTTTTTAGAATTTTATTTTATGTTGAACTTCAGAAACAAAACAAGTGTTTTCACAACATAGTAGAATAGAAAAAAGGATAGTATCTGATTGCTTTCTGTCTTGGGGAGGGGGAAGGTAAAATAGGGAGGGAGAAAAACTTGGAAAAAAGTATGACAAATAATGAATGTACAGTAGAAAAAAGATGATTGTACATGAAACAGCAAATCATATTTCTTTTAAATATGTAATGAAGTTATCTTGCAACATTTTCCCCACCCTGGAGATGGCTATAATTAGACATAAATATATATATATATATATATATATATATATATA
>JAJPUD010000522.1:400359-436558 GCA_023553655.1 Myrmecobius fasciatus
TGGTATCTTCCTTCATATGTTCTTTGTAATTAATTTGGTCTTTATAATAGTCAAAATGACTTATTTGCTCAAAGTCATTCTTAAAATGGTATTACTATTACTATAGACAACATTGTCTTGGTTCTGATCATTTCACTCTTCATTATTTGTTTCAAGTCTATCCATGTTATTCCAGAATCCTTGAGCTCATCATTTCTTATAGAATACTAGTATTCCATAATGATCATATACTACAACCTGTTCAGTCATTCTCCAATGTGCTTTGCACTGAAGGCAAACTGGGCTACTCTGTCCCTTACTCAGGAACATGTGCTGAGCCTTTTACTTTTGGGGCCCCTGCCATTTTATTTCATAATCTTAGAATGTTTTCTTCCCTTCCCACTTTTCACCTTTTGTATCCCTACCCATCATTTGGAATCCAATTCTAGGAAGCTTTCCAAGATTCTTGCAAGTCCATAATGTCCTTTCCCCTCAAAACTGAAGTAGTATTTGGTTTTGTAGCAATCTAATGAATCTCTTATATGATGCTGTCTATTTTAGTATTCTATGTGTGTGTCTTAGTCCCTTTCCTGGATTTGTAAGGTCCATGAGGACAGGAATTGCTTCTTTTCTATGTCCTTCATACATCAAATGTCAGTGTAATAGACAGCTCTCTAAGACTGCACAGTACAGACCAGCTGAGGAGAGGCTTTGGTAATGGTGTTTTCCTGTCCAGGAGTTCTAATGAAATTACATGACTGGATACAGCCTCCAAAATGGTTTTTTTTGTGACCATATAAATGAAGCATTTTATTATATTTTATATAGTTAAATCCAGTCACTTGCTTTGCCAGATATTTGTCATGGAACTGAGCTGTCATCCTCCTTTTGAACAACCAAGGACTCAAAAACCTGAAAGGACTCAATTAGCTAAAGATATGGGGAAGAATGTCTCTTTTGTCTTACTTAGAAACCACACTCAAGCACTGCCATCCAGACTAAAGATCAAACAGACTGCTTGAGAAAGTCATGGTGGCCTCCTGCAAAGGGGATTTTGGAAATTCCTCAACTTGTAAATGGTGAGTTATTTAACTAATTCAAATAGATTGGCACTGAGACAAATCATTAGGTTTGCTTGTGGGGAAGATGAATTGGAGACTCTATGTTGCCAATTGCTATAGCCAAAATATCCATTCTTTTGAGCTCAATTTTTAAAAATATAGTTCATAACATTCCTTCTTTTCCTGTATTTTGTGGGTTATTTTTTTAAAGATACTCCTTACATGTAACCTCTTTTCCCTAAATATCCCTTTCCTTTAAGGCTTTCTTTTCTTCTCTTTCCCCTTCTTTCTCTCCTCTTTTCTCCTTTCCCCTCCATTTTCTCTCTCTATCCCTCCTTCCCTTCCTTTATTTCATCTTTCTTTCCTTCCTTCCTTCCTTCCTTCCTTCCTTCCTTCCTTCCTTCCTTCTTTTCTTCCTTCTCTTTTTCCTTCCTTCTTTCCTTCTTTCTTCCCTTCTTCCTTTCTTTGCTTCCTTCCTCCCTCCTTTCTTTCCTCTCTCCTTCCATTCTTCCTTCCTTCTTTCCCTCCTCCCTTCTTTCTTTCTTTCCTTCTTTCCTCCCTCCCTTTCTTCCTTTCTTTTTCCTTCTTTCCTTCTTTCTTTCCTTCTTTCTTTCTTTCTTTCTTTCTTTCTTTCTTTCTTTCTTTCTTTCTTTCTTTCTTTCTTTCTTTCTTTCTTTCTTTCTTTCTTTCTTTCTTTCTTTCTTCTTTCCTTCCTTCCTTCCTTCTTTCCTTCCTTTTTCATTCCTTCATCCTTTCTTTCTTTCCCTCTTTCTTTTTTTCCTTCCTTTCTTTCCCCTTTTTTCATTCCTTCTTCCCTCCTTCCCTCCCTACCTCCCTTCTTTCCTTTCTTTCTTTTTCTCCACTCTCTTCTTTTCCTCATATCATTCTCTCATAAACTTAAGAAATCAAATTTTAAATCAGATAGATTTACAGCAAAGATTTCCCCTCAATCTAGTCCCCTCTTCTGCCTTCTCTTTGATTTTTCTGTCCTTTTCTTTCCTCCTCATACTTTCTTTCCCTTTTTTGTCTTGCTCTAGGCTCAAGCCCTCCACCCTTTGATATTTATCTTTTTCTGATTTAATGTGAATTACAAAAAAAAAAACTATAATGTTTTGCTTAAAGGAAGTTCCTCACATTAAAACTTCACAACCATGAACATGGACGAATTCTTTAGGCTGTTGTAACTAGAAAGCTTGAACTTTGAAAAGAAATTATGGTTGGTGCAAGTAACTGGCTGCATTCTTTGAACTATGTAGGCTTGTTTATTCTAGGACAATTTTATGGATTAAGGAGCTTCTCTGGATTCAGGGTAACTGTTCAGTGTAAACATTTGCATGGTTTGTATATAGTAAACATTTACAAGACTGAGTTTTATATTGAGGGAAATAAGTGAAGGATATGGGAGAGAGCAGCAAGATATTGTTAGAAACTATAGTTCCTGCCAATGTGACAAGTTTAAAAGCTCAGTTGGGATTCATCTGCTTTTTCTTCAGTTTTCTCAAGCAGCAGACACTAGAAGAGGACATAAATGAATCTTCAAATGTAGATATGACTACCAGGTGGCAAAGAGAATCTTGGCAAAGAACTGACCCAGTGTGGAGAATAGGTGCACAGGAGAGACAGTGTCTCAATATTTAAAGCAGGGAATAAAAAGAGACTGAGTTCTAAGCATGGAGGATGTTGTGCAAAGCCATAGAAAGGGAATGAGGAACAGTGAGAAAGCAAGTATGATTAAAAGAGAGTAAAATACAATAAGGTTGAAAAGGTAGTTTGAGGACAAGATTTGAAGAATGTCAAGATGATTCAGTCAGTGTCACTCTTTTCTAAATGACTTCTAGATTACAGAGGATGATACTTGATTTAATATGATATCCAATAAGTCACATTTTATTATGAAGTCACAAATGTTTCCCACTCTATTTTTTCAGCTGTTCAGATAAGTGACTGAAAAAGGGGAAAGAGAGGTGTTTGAAACCCAAAAAACAGTCTCCCTTTGAAAATGCTTGCTTCATAGAAAATCAGTATAACTGATTACTTTCAAACTGATAGAAGAAACTTTCAGCATCTCCACTCAATAACATTTAGTTCAATAAAGTCCCATAGCTCTTTATTACTCCCAGAATCAAGTACAGACTCTTCTGTTTGCCATTTGAGATCCTTTACAACTTGGTTTCAACTGATCTTTCAAGCCTTATAATATATTACTCTCCTCTGAGAATTCTTTGGTCCACTGGAATTGGCCTTTTTGCTGTTCCCTAGAATGTACTCCCTTCTGTCCTCAGCCTCTCAGAATTCTTAATTTCCTTCAGGTTTCAGTTCAAGGACACCTTCTCCTGCATGTGGTATCCCTTGATCCTTTCAGCTGCTAGTTCATATTCTTCCCCTACACATATGACCTCATTTTCTTTACATGTATATTTATATGAGTACATGTATTCCCAAAGGTGTCCCAATTTATTAAGTAACCTGCTAGATCCTATTCCTCCCATATCCATATTACCTCATATTTTCTTACATGTATATTTATATAGGTACATATTGTATTCCCAAAGGTGCCCCAATTTATTAAGTATGCCATAAATGTTTCCCAGTCCTTTTTCCAGTGGTTTAGAGAAATGACTGAAAAGGATATGTAACTGCACACACAAATATATGTATTCTTTCTGCCTCAGACAGTATTTACATATATAATATGTTGTTATATAATTATAATTAATATTATATCATATGTTATAATTAATATATTATATAACAATATGTTAACATATTATGTATTATATGTCTTTCCAAGGCTTTTTGCAGGGCAGCTCATTCACTTTTGATGTCTACCTGATACTAAACTCTCACCTGTGATTCCAAGAAGGTATAGGATACATCATAGTAAAACCATCTCTGCAGATAGAACCAGGTTGAAGATAACTGATGAACTTCAAACTTGCCAATGACTTAGGGAGATGTCTAGCCCAAGCATGTGAAGATGTCCACAAGCAGAATGAGTAAATGAAAACAATTGTCCCAATGAACATGAAAGTGGTTAAAGCAAGTGCTATGCAGGGCTTCAAGCTGGATCAGATATTGAAGTCACCTACTGTATCCTGGGCTATGGTCAGTCATCCTGATTTTTGTCTTGCCTCTAGACTTTGATGATCTAGAAGAGTGAGGTTGATGACCTTGTGCACCTCTGCCTCATTTAAATCCAATTCATGCATGAATATGGTGTCAATAGTTCTCTTTGAAAATGAAGGATAAACAACATCATCAATAACAACTATGTATATATGTGTGTCTACAGTAACATATGTGTGTGCCACATGACACAAATAACAAACTCCTTAGAAAATCCTTGCCTCAGAAAATCAATATAATTGCAAACTCCATGAGACCAGTAACTTCCATTTTTGTCTTTGTATTTTAGACAACTAGCTTGGTGCTTGATATGGCCAGTAATTGATAGAGTAGGTCTCAAAGTCAAGAAGATCTGACCTTAAGTCCTGACTCATACCCTGGTTATGTGACCTTGGGCAAGCCACTTCCCTTAACTGCTCTGGGCAATTCTTTTATTCTATAAATTGCAGAAAAGGGCCTGACCTGAATGGGTAGTGGGAATTTCTTCCTCCAGGAACTGCCCATATCAATTAAATCATAAGTCCAGGTTCTATCCATTAATGACTGCTTATTCACTGAGATTTTTCCTATGAATGTCTACATTTCCTTTCTAGTTCCATCACAAAAAGTGGAATTATTTGAAACTGCTGTCATGAGGGAATTGGAATAATGGAGATAGCAGCTTCCTCCTTTGCTTTCTAGCAGCTCTTGGGAAAAAACCCACATGTTCCCACTATATTGCTCTTAGTTTCTCTTGGTCCCCTCTTCAGGTGTGTCAATCATCTAAAGAAATAATTCAGGTCAGCTGGGATGACTGGGATTTATCAGACCTGGTCTAGATGATGTTTCACAATTTCATAACATTCTGATTCTTTCCTGGGTTTAAGAGAGGAAAAATGTATCATGAAACCTTAGATTCTTTCTGTGAAGTAATTAAGTAGCATGTAAGATTTTCATCAAAAATCACTTTTTTTTCAAACCTCCTCTCTCTTTGTCTTCATGAAAAAATATTCTAGGAGGAGAAAGAGATAGAATAGTAGACAGAGAGAAAGAAAGAATCAAAGACAATGAGACACAAGAGAGGGGAAAGCAAAAGAGGGGTAGGGAGGAGGAAGAGGAACAGAGACAGAGAGACAGAAATAGACAGATAAAGACAGTGACAGAAAAAGAAAGAATGAAAGGTAATGAGACACAAAGATAAAGAGAGCAAGAGGGCTAAGGAGGAGGAGGAAGAATAGAGAGAGAGTGACAAAGAGGCAGACAGAGAAAGATAGAAACAGAGAAACAAAAACAGAGAGAAAAAGAGACAGGGACAAAGATGCAGTGAGATCCTATTCTTGCTCCTCTAACTTTGTCCTTTTCTGAAATCTTCACTTTCATACCATTTCCCCAACAACTTCCTCATCATTCACCTTAATGATTTCTTCCCATTTTTTTTCTAACACCCTTCATGTGTTAATTTTACCCATTAAAGTATAAGCTTTTTGAGGGTAAGAACCATCTTGCTTGTTTGTATTTATTTGTATATACATAAATATACATATACACATACACATATGTCATATATATATATTAAATGTGTGTATAGACATCTATGTATATGTATATTTGTATATATGTATCCAGAGCTTAGCACAGCACTCAGCACAGGACTTAGTAAAAAGTTAATAAAACCTTTATCTGTCTCTATCACTGGGCATTTAAGTGGCAAAGTAGATAAAGTGCTAGGTCTAGAGTGAGGAAGAAAGATTATCTTCCTGAGTTCAAGTTTGGTTTCAGATACTTCCTAATTGTGTGACCCTAGTAAGTCACTTAACTATGTTTACCTCAGTTTCCTCATCTGTAAATAAGCTAGAAAATAAAACAGTAAACCATTCCAGTCTCTTTGCCAAGAGGATCCTAAATGGGGTCATGAAGAGTTAGACATAGCTGAATAATAAAGTATATTCTCTGGCCAAACAGAAATTCTTCAATGCTTAAGCCCTTCAAGACTTGAAGCCAGCTGCCATATTCCCCCCTAAGTCTTCACTTCTCCAAGCTAACAATGCCAAATGTTTTCTACCAGGCTTCATATGGCATGTTCTCAAGACCCCTCACCACCCTCGTTGCCCCAGATCAATCACAAGGCTAACAGCAGGCCAGATTTGCTCTTTTTAGCTGTTAAAACCTGGTTCTTGTCATGAGCTAACTTAGACAGCTATTTTGATACCCATATTACATGTCTTTGGCCAAGCAAAACACACATATTATTTACCAGGTTAATCAAGATGATGGAAAATAGCATAAAATGTTTTCTGCCATATGGGAAAAGGGGTGAAAGTGTTGACATGTGAACTTGCGCCAGTTCCACAAAAGGCTGGAATTTCAAACCTTTCCCCTACCTGATGCACTGGCTCTCTCTGATCAAAAGTCTTCTCTTCCTACAGCCATCTTGACAACACATCTGTGCATCTCTTTTCCTTTGTCTTTTTTGACCTTGAGAAAATCGTTTTTTCTGGGACAGTTTTCAGAGCTGCCTTTTGTCCCAACTGTTCCAAGAAAAATTGCTCAAGAATCCCATTATTCCATTGATTCTCTGCCCTGCCCTACTCCCCTGCTCTCCTATTCTACTTCACTTAGCTCAAATGACCTAGGGAAGAAGAGCATGAAAGCAAAAAATTCACATCACAGTCAGGAAAAAATGGATGGGGAGTCAAAACAAACTCATTTCTTTTCCTGGCTCTACTATCGACTTATTTAAGCCAAGCCTTCAACCACTTTATAGTAAATGTAGACTATGTCCTTTGTATTGTGTATCTGCTAACTAAAAAAAATTACTTGGCTTGCAGGGATGTCTGGCAAATTCAAGGTATAATTTTGTACTTGTCTTGACCTTCTCAGGTTATAGCTAGGTGGTGCAATAGATAGAGTGCTGGCTGGGCCTTTAGTCAGGAAGACTCATCCTCCTAAATTCAAATCTGGCTTCAGACATTTAGCTAACTGTGGAACACTGGGCAAGCCATTTAATCCAGTTTGCCTCAGTTTCTTTATTTGTACAATGAGCTGGAGAAGAATATGGCAGATTACTCTGGTATCTTTATCAAGAAAACTCCAAATGAAGTCACAAAGAATGAGACATAACTGAACAACAAACTTGACCTTCTCAAAAAGTAGATGCCATTTAAGAAAATGTTGGCTATTCCCTACAATCTATCAGAGACATTTTGGTGCAGTCAAAAGTTTGCCAGATTTGTAGTCAAAAGGACGTGGGCTTGATCCCCTTTTCTACCACTTCCAATGTGTATGACCAAGTTACAACTTGTAATCAGATCAACTTATTATGTAGTTCAGTAATTTTAGCTGTGTACAATTACTTATGACCATTTGGGTTTTTCTTGGCAAAGATACTGGAGTAGTTTGCCTTTTTCATTGTATGTGATCCTATTGCTATAGGACTGTCTCCTCAGTACCTCATGTATGCTACTTGTAAATTTAGCAAGTTGGACTATAGGGCCTCTTAAGTTGCCTCTGGGCAACTAGGTGGATCAAGGATTAAAGAGCTAGGTCTGAAATCAAAAAAATCAAAAAACCACATCTTTCTGAGTTCAAATCCAGCCTCAGACACTACTTGTGTGACCCTAAACAAGACACTTAACCCTATTTGCCTCAGTTTCCTCATCTGTAAAATGAATTAAAGAAGAAAATGGCAAGCCACTCCAGTATCTTTGCCAAGAAAACTTCAATGGATCATGAGGAATCAGACATGACTGAAATGACCAAAGAACAACCACAATTCCATGGCTACCATTACCCTATATCCTTTTAGCTTTAAATCTAATATCCTGCAAATATTTTTGCTTCTAAAGCATTTTACAAATACTTTCATATGGTCAGAACAATAGTAACAAGCAGTTCCCCTCGACCCAGATTTTGCTTTCAACCTGAAAGATCTATTTGGTGTAGGATATATTCATTGAGGAGAACTACAGCCCATTTAGGCAGTCTATGTTTCTCTGAGTGACACTCCATGTTCT
This sequence comes from Myrmecobius fasciatus, assembly GCA_023553655.1. NCBI lineage: Eukaryota > Metazoa > Chordata > Mammalia > Dasyuromorphia > Myrmecobiidae > Myrmecobius > Myrmecobius fasciatus. The sequence goes on from JAJPUD010000522.1 coordinate 408,518, forward strand.
AGTAGAACAAATGATTGATTCAGAGGTTTATGAGACCTAGATTTGAATTTATCACTTGATTAGGTGAGTCTGGTGATCATCAACATGATGTTTCACTTCTCTGGGTCTTAGTTTCCTCTTCTGTAAAATTAGGCTGCTAGAAGAGAGATGATCTTTAAATTTGCTTCTAGTTCTGAAATTATGATGGCTTTTGATTTATTTATCATGTTAGGGTCTGTATCTGTGATTTTATTAGTAGAGGGAACTTTATACAGGTAAGGAAATCCCCTACTCTGGAATGTGTCCTTTTAGAGAGTTTCCTAGGGCACTGAAGTTTGTTCTGGCCTATATAAACAATATGCACCAGAGATATGTGCCAATTGAATCAATTGGCCTACAGATCAACTTGTTATGTAGTTCAGTAATTTTAGCTGTGTACAATTACTTATGACCCCATTTGGGTTTTTCTTGGCAAAGATACTGGAGTAGTTTGCCTTCTTCCCTCTCCAGATCTTTTTTTTATAAATGAGGAAACTGAGGCAAACAAGGTAAAGTGATTTGCCCAGGATCAAACACACAACTAATAAATGTCTAAGGCCAAATTTAAAATCAGGTCTTCCTGACTACCAACCTTAGAGCTCTAAATTTTGTGCCACTTAGCTACCCCCTCACTATCCCTCTGACTCTCCAGATCTCTACTTACTTTCCTGGCTATCATTACCCTGTGTATATTCACTCCCCTTATTACAATGGAAGTTTCTTGAAGGCAGAGATATCTCATTTTTGTATTTATCCTCCCAAAAGTTAGCATAGTATCTGGATTTTGTTAAGCACTTAAAAAATGCCCATGCTCTAATTGATTGATTCATTAATTGATTAATTCATTATATTCTGAGGCCAGCTCTCTATCCATTTCATGCTGCCTTTCATAATATCAAATGAACCAGATAAAGTCCCTTAACTTCAATCCTCTATATACGGTTTCTAACATAGCACTCTTTAGAAGCTTCTTATTTGATAGTGCAGAAAATGGTCCCACAAACTTCAGGGTAATGTACCTGAAGTAATTCAGTCTTAACTCATCCTTTCCAAAGGGGTAGTTGGGAAGTAATCTAATGACACTATTGATGCAGAATAAATACATAACTATCCAATACTCCATAACTTTTACCTGATGACCCAAGGGCTTGTGAATTATTCTGCCTACAGCCAAGATACCCAATGACTCAGATTCTCTTCAAGCATTTTTATTTCCTTGTTGCTTATTGATGTTATGGTGATATTTAAATTTTGTTTTGTTCTCTGAAAAAAAAATCTTCCCATTGGATTTGGAATCTAGAGTTCTATCACTCAACTGCATGATGTTGGACGATTCATTCATTTCTCTGGGTTCAGGGCTCCTTATCTGGAAAATGAGAGTAGCAGATTCTTTCAAGCTATGACTCTGTAATAATAATTATAGCTAACATTTATATGACTCCCAAGTTATTAATTCATTTCATTCTCACAATAGTCCTGGGAGGTAGTTGCTTTTACGGAATCATTCTGTAAGTTTATTTTACAGATGGGGAAACTGACACAAACAGAAGCTAAATGACTTGTCCAAGTTCTCACTCCTAAGAAAATATCTGAGACCAGATGAAACCTCAGAACTTCTAGACTCCAGACCCTACAACTCTCTACTGCACCACCCTTGCTGCCCTGTAATCCCAGTGTTTCTGTTTCATCATAGTGGTATGCTTCAGCATACAATGGTATGGTTCTAGACAGAATGGAAGCTGCTATGACCAGGACAATCCCCATCTCTTCCTTTCATCTCCATTCCTCATTGTTATATGTGTTTTTCTCTTCCCTTTCTTTCTTTTTAAAATTAACATTCTATAAATGTTTTTTTAAAAAAGTGTCACAGTCATTTCTGAATATAAACATCATTCTGTCTTTTAATCCCACACATATCTAGTGAGAACCTCCTTGTGACAAAGAAAGTCTGTGCCTTTTCCAAAAAAAAAAATGATGTCTTGTCTTATAGAATCTTGTGTAGAAATGGCTTTGAGGAGAGTATTATTAAAGAACAATAGGATTATATATTTGATTTTTGTTTTTTTTAAATCATTATAAAGTAGCAGTCCATTTATCCATTTATTTATCATTTGGCAGAGAAAGGAAAAACAAACTAAAGTATATACAAAAGAAGTTGGCACAATGGATAGAGCACTTGTCCTGGAGTCAGGAAGATGAGTTCAAATCTGGCCTCAGACACTTACTAGCTGTGTCACCCTGGGCAAATCACCCTGTTTGCATCAGTTTCTTCATCTGTGAAATGAGCTGGAGAGAAAAAATGGCAAGCTGCTCCAGTCTCTTTGCCAAGAAAACTCCAAATGAGGTCACAAAGAGTCAGACATGACTGAAAAATGACAAAAACAACATTTTCAGATAACTAAAATTATCCAAACTTAAGATTTGGATCATTTGAATGGGATGTTAAGGCTAAAACCTTCTTTCAGTACAATCATTTCTGATAAAAAAAAATCAAATGTATTAGATACTTAAAACGGGTAAATGATGCAGTAGTTAGAGAACTGGGCTTGGAGCCAGGAAAAGTAGAGCTAAAATCCAGTCTCAGATACTTATTAACTGTGTGACCCTGGGCCTCATCTGTAAAAGGAGATAATACTATCACCTACATTCAGGCTATTGTGAGAATCAAATAAGATAATAATTGTAAAGTGTTGAGCACAGTGCTTGATATATAGTAGTATTACATAAAGGTTAGTTATTATTATTATTTCTAGTATGTCCATTTCTGTATCCAAAATAGAGTATATTGGATATAATTATCTCTATGACTCAGAATAATCACTATCAATATTTATTATGTGTTTATGTAGAAAATGATTCCTTTCAGAGTAGGTAGTGAAGAAACCAAATTATCACTCTTTGCAGATGACATGATGGTATACTTAGAGAATCCTAGAGACTCAACTAAAAAACTACTAGAAACAATTCACACCTTTAGCAAAGTGGCAGGATACAAAATAAATCCACATAAATCATCAGCATTTTTATATATTACCAATAAAGTTCAGCAGCAAGAGATACAAAAAGAAATTCCATTCAAAATAACTGTTGATAGTATAAAATATTTGGGAATTTATCTGCCAAGGGATAGTCAGGAACTATATGAACTAAATTACAAAACACTTTCCACACAAATCAAATCAGACCTAGTCAATTGGAAAAACTTAAAATGCTCATGGGTAGGACGAGCGAATATAATAAAAATGACAATACTACCCAAACTAATTTACTTATTTAGTGCCATACCAATCAAACTCCCAAGAAATTATCTTACAGATCTAGAAAAAATAGTAGCAAAGTTCATTTGGAAAAACAAAAGGTCTAGAATTTCAAGGGGATTAATGAAAAAAAAGGCTGAAGATGGTGGACTTGCTGTACCAGATCTAAAACTATATTATAAAGCAGCGGTCATCAAAACCATTTGGTACTGGCTAAGAAATAGAGTAGTCGATCAGTGGAATAGGATAGAATCACAAGACAAACTAGGCAATAACTATAGCAATTTGGTTTTTGATAAACCCAAAGACCCCAGCTTTTGGGATAAGTATTCACTATTTGAGAAAAACTGCTGGGAAAACTAGAAACTAGTGTGGAAGAAATTAGGGCTTGACCCACATCTAACACCACATACCAAGATAAGATCTAAATGGGTTCATGATCTGGATATAAAGAGTGATTTTGTAAACAAGTTAGAGGAACATAATATAGTTTACCTCTCAGACCTGTGGAGATGGAATAAATTTATGTCTAAAGAAGAACTGGAACTTTTAATTGAAAACCAGATAGATAACTTTGACTATATTAAGTTAAAAAGTTTTTGTACAAACAAAATCAATGCAGACAAGATTAGGAGGGAAGCAATAAATTGGGAAATCATCTTTACATTTAAGGGTTCTGATAAAGGTCTCATCTCTAAAATATATAGAGAATTGTCTCATATTTATAAAAATTCAAGCCATTCTCCAATCAATAAATGGTCAAAGGATATGAACAGACAATTTTCAGAGGATGAAATTAAAACTATTTATAGTCATATGAAAAGGTGCTCCAAATCACTATTGATCAGAGAAATGCAAATCAAGACAACCCTGAGATACCACTTCACACCTGTCAGATTGGCTAAAATGACAGGAAAAGTTAATGATGAATGTTGGAGGGGTTGTGGGAGGGCTGGGACACTGATGCATTGTTGGTGGAGCTGTGAACGGATACAGCCATTCTGGAGAACAATTTGGAGCTATGCTCAAAAAGTTATCAAACTGTGCATACCCTTTGACCCAGCAGCATTTCTATTGGGCTTATATCCCAAAGAAATCATAAAGGAAGGAAAAGGCCCCACATGTGCAAGAATGTTTGTGGCAGCCCTTTTTGTAGTGGCTAGAAACTGGAAATTGAATAGATGCCCTTCAATTGGAGAATGGCTGAATAAATTATGGTATATGAATGTTATGGAATATTATTGTTCTGTAAGAAATGACCAGCAAGATGATTTCAGAGAGGCCTGGAGAGACTTACATGAACTGATGCTGAGTGAAATGAGCAGAACCAGGAGATCATTATACACGGCAACAACAGTACTATATGACGATCAATTCTGATGGACATGGCTCTCTTCAACAATGAAATGTTTGAAACCACCTCCAATTGTTCACTGAAGAAAGCCATATACACCCAGAGAGAGGGATGCGAAATGTGGACCACAACATAACATTCTCATACTCCTTGATTGATGTTTGCTTACATTGTGTTTCCTTTATCTGATATATCGTTTGTGTAGATAAGATTTTTCTTGCACACCAATGATAAGTTTGGAAATATGTATACATATATTCGATTTGCCAATATTTTAACATAATTAACATGTAGTGGATATCCTGCCATCTAGGGGAGGGGTGGGGAGTTGGGGGGAAAAATTTGTAACGGAAAGCTATGTAAGGGTTATTGTTGAAGAATTACCCACACATATGTTATGCAAATAAAATAAAATTTAAAAAAAAATAATAACAATGGAAGTATATTAGGTTTAAAAGAGAAAAAAAAAAGAAAATGATTCCTTTAAAGAACATTTAAGTATATAGCAATATGGTGGGGTTTGTTTTGTTTTTAATTTTTGTTTTTGGTCTTTGAAATTTATAGCTGTTCTCTCTTTTCTTATTAAAAGGAGATAAGCTATCACTTGTTGAAGCTGCTAAAGTTCATGTCTCAGAGACCTACTGCCCTTTCTAAGGATTATTACATATTATGAATTGATAAGATAGTAAAGTTTAGTAAAATTGGGGAAAGAAGCATGATGCAGTGCAAATAATACCAAATTTGGAGTCAGAGTATTTGGGTATATCACTTGCTACCTTTGGATGTCTTTCTTCATTTGTAAAATGAAGGAGCTGGCTTCTAGGAACCCATCTCTTTCCTACTTTGGCAATACTTTTAGATACTTTAGATGGCTGGTATTGGGGAAGGTACTCAATGCTTTATATCCCCTTCTGGAAGGGTTAAAGCTATGCTCATCTAGGTTTTACCTGTTTCTATCCCATCCCTTTCCCTTGATTAAAAGGTAATCCTCTTTATAGCCTTAGGACAGAAAGAAAAATGAAACACTGAAGCTTTTGCAGTCTACTGTTAACACAAAGTGTCAGAACCAAACGTGGTGAGACTTATGTGACTCTTCCTTGTAACAATCAAGTATGCCCCTTGCCAAGCCTTCAGGCACTCCAACTCAGAAATGTTAATAGCTAGAAAGGAAGAAAACTGCTTCTCTCTGCTCTGTAGAATGCAGCCAAAAAGCAGATTAGAAAATCCAATTGGTGCCATGCCTTGAAGGTCAACTGATGGATCTCCGGTAATGTAGTCCAGTGGGAATCTCCATTGTGTGTGCCCATCACCAGAACAGCACTGGGCCCCTTTAGCTCAAGGTTGCTTTCATAATTTACAAGAACTATTTATTGGAGACAGGGCTCTATTTCTATAAAACTTTGCAACAACAGCATGAAGCTAATTAGTCCTTTTTTTGACCACTCAATGCCAAAGGATCAGTTTAGTTGAGGGTTTTGGAGAAGGGAAGTCTTGTGGTTAGAGCTACAACTCAGAGATATTAATTTGTTAGCTCAGTGGATGATGGATCAAGGAAGGGAGAATTTGGGGACTGGGAAAGACAAATTTGGAAGCTATTGCAGAATTCTGGGTTGGAAATGTTGAAGGTCTAACTATGCAGATGGAAAGAAGGGAACGATGATGAGATGTTATAGACATAAAAGGCATGAGACTTGGCAACTTATCTGAAAGAGACTAAGGAATGAGAAAGAACAAGAGATAACTAGTAATTTCAGGGTTGGGCACTCATTGCCTGGGGTAAGCATTATCAGCTAGGGCAGGCATTGAGAAATATAAAATAATCCCTCAAATCCTATAATTTGTGATATTAATGAATACGAGAAACAATGAATATAAATTAATTGCCTGAAAGGGAGAATTAAAATAGATTTAAGAAATAGACCCTCAAAGTTGTAAGGGACCTCAGAGGCCATCCAATTCTATTCCCTTAGCACAGTACACTGGCACTCTAAAGCTTTTTGTGCATTCTTGACTGATGGACATCAAAGCATTTTCCCAACTGAAAATTGAATGAACAATGAAAGAAACTTTATAAGTTTATGTTTATTAGAAGGGAAGGGAAGGAGAGAAGAGGAAAGAGAAGGGAAGGGGGGAAAGGGAAAGGAAAAGAAGGGGAGGAGAGGGGAATGGAGGAGTGGAAAGGGAAGCTAGATCTAGCTAGATTGGTCTTTACACTGTTCCTCCCCTAATGTACCCTATCTTCCAACATAATACTGGTCATCCAGCATTCCTGGAATACACTTCCTCCTTATATGTCTTGGAATTCCTCTTTGTTCAAGACATAGCTTAAGCACCACTTTCTATAGGAAGCTTCTTTTGATTCCATCCATTGTTAGTGTTCCCTTCCCACTCCCCAACTACTTTGTATTTATTCTATTAATACTCATATATATTCTTGTTTTTCTCCAGGTAGAATGTAAATTCCTTGAAAGGAAAGATGGTTTCATTCACTTTACTGCTATCCCCAATTTCTAATACAACACTTAGCAAAGAGTAGGCACTTAACAAATGCTGATAAATTGACTGATTTAACAAAAGGATATATTGCATATTAAAAGCTGTTTGAAGATGTAAACTTTGTAATGTTTATTATTGAAGTTAGTATATTTAATGATTTTACTGTGTTTTGAGTAATTTGCATACTTCTGTTGTTAGCACTCAAATATTGGACAGTTGAATAGCTGTTTTAAAAATTCTGTTAAATGTGGAAAGCATTATTTTTAATCAATTATTTGCTATTTATTCAGTATTTGGGTTAGTATGGCACTTAAGAATTTAGTTGCATTATATATATATAAATCTTTTTTATAAAAATGGAAATTTACAACTATTGATCTAGCTCGCTATTATCTATCAACAAAATCAGCTTTTCTGGAAAGATTATTCATGGAGCCATGCTATAGAGCCATAATGGAGAGCTCAAAGATCATCATTGCATCAATAGAATATTACTAATCTGAGATATTTTGTGTCCAAGAATACTGTCTTCTATGGGAACCTGTAGCACCTACAAGGCAGGCAGTTATCTAATTGTAGGGTGCTGGTTCTGTTTTACAGTAACTACTTCAAGGATATACAAGTCATATCCAGCATCATATGCAAACAACAACAACAGGGTTTAACAATAGTATCACATTGTACCATTTCCCATTTCTAACTTTAGGAAGAGACTAGTGTTCAAAGGTTTTACTTTTCTGGTATTCAGTCACTAATCAAAAGAAGGATTTGACTTTAAAAAGTACATCACACATGATCCCTTAACCACTCTCATGCTGGAGAAAGCACTATTGCCAGGGAAAGGAACTTTATTCTCCTTTTCTTATTTTGTTTCAAAGGTAAAAAAGTTAAGGGAGCAGTCTTAGCATTGTAGTATCAGCACTCCTATACATATAGTAACTTTGCTTGAGGAAAGTTATTGACATTTTTAGAGGAGGCCACCATGAAAAAGTAACAATTGCCCAGGGGCCATTATCCTTCTTTTTGTTTTGTTTTCTGATGGGTTATTTTACCATAATTGATTTTCCCAGAAAGATTGGGGAATTTCATCCAACATTGTATCTGAAAAAAAAAATCTGCTTCTAAAAATAAGCAACTCTTTTCAGGAAGCCCTTTTAAACTATACTCTATACAATGCTTACCAATTTATCATCATCATTATTAATTATAACAATAAATCATATTTTTATAGAATTTTAGGTTTATAAAACACTTTCCTTACAAAAACCCTATGAGATCATGAAATCATGTCCCCGTAACACAGAGCTGGAAACTGAAGCTCAGAAAGTTTAAGTGACTTGCTAGATATCACAGAGACAATAAATAATAGAGCTAGCACTCAAGGTTTCTGATTCTGAAAAAGGGAGGCACTACCCACAGGAGTTTATTAAATTGACAGTGATGTTGTGAGATCCACACAGAAGGAAAATCACTTTAGCATTAGTAAGGAGGTTGGACTGAAGAGAAGTGAGACAAGGTAGGTAGCTCAATTAGGAGGAATTGTAATAATCTAACTGGAAAGATAATTTGGAGAAAGCAATTTCAAAAGACGGATAATTTTGGAAGCATAATTGTGAAGGATTGAAGAGTAAGTGAGAGGAGAGGAAGTGGAAGCAGTGGATATAGACAGATTTTCTATAATTTTGGCAGAGAAAGGGAAGAGGAATATGGAATAATAAATTATTTACCAGATTGGGTACTGAGTTAAAAAGATTTTAATACTTAATCATTAATTCTTCATTAGTAAAGTATACTTTTATTACAATAAATATTAAGCATATCATTTATGAACAGCCCACATTTTCATGTCTAGTTTTGATTAGTACACAAAGATTTTTCAATAGAATATAAATTAGGTAAATTCCAAGGCCTCCAAAGTATGTCTGTCTCCATCTCTTGGATACATTCCTTAACCTTTCATGATGTGTAGCATGCATGGTTGTTACAATATTAAATTTAGATTCGGAAAGTGACATAATTCCAGAACAATTTCATGTCTTTGTATCTCAATATATTTATCAGAGTTGATTTTTTCTTTAATGTGAACAAGACTTTCAAAACTAACAAAAGTAAAACAAAAAACAAAAAACCTCCAAATCAATTTTTGAATAGATGTTTTATAATCTAATATTGTAGATGCCCATCTCACCTGGAATTTTTCTGACAAGTTTTAGTATAATGTTGATTTTTTATCACTTAATAATATTTTACTTTTTGCAATTGCATGTAAAGATAATTTTCAACATTCATTTTTATAAGCTTTTGCTTGTAACAAGAATTTTTTACCTTGTGGCAATAATTAGCAGATTCATTCATTCATTTAGTTTTTCTTTTTTTTTCTCACGGCTCTTCCAAACTCAAGAAACTAATGCCATATTTCAAGAGAATTAATCATAACCTTTCCAGTCTCCTTTAAAACCTTTGCTGAATTTATGAGAATTACTTACAATGTTTTATTTACTACAGTAGATTTTCAGGTCTTGATTTTGTTTTTAATTTTTAACCACACTTTCCTCTGTACTTCAGTACAATTGATCCTATTTCATTGTGGACTCTAATAATTCTTGAAATAAATGCTTAACTTCTATATATCAATAGCCCCTGCAATATTTCTAACAGTTGTTGAGATGTGCTCTTAAGAGCTACATTTTTTTTCTTCTTTCTTCTTTTTTCTTTTTTTTCTTTATTAAAGCTTTTTATTTGCAAAACATATGTATGGGTAATTCTTCAACATTGACCCTTAAAAAGTTTTCCATTACAAATTTTCCCTCCTAGTCCCCACCCCTCCCCTTGATGGCAGAAAATCCACTACATGTTAATTATGTTAAAATACTTGACAAGTCAAATATATGTATACATATTTCCACACTTATCTTGTGCAAGAAGAATTGTATCTACAAGAAAAAAAATCTGAGAAAGGAAACACAATGCAAGTAAACATCAATAGAGGGCATGAAAATGTTATGTTGTGGTCCACATTTCATATAAGAGCTACAACTTTTGTATGCCCATTTTTTAAAACTAACAAATTGAAAACCCAACAAAACAGAATAACTAAATGTATGCATAGCACAAAATTCAACACATGACAACTATGTAAAGGTAGTGACAACAAATCAATCTGTTTTAATCTAGTTGAGAACAGACATTCTGATTCAGCCTAGTGCCAGTATAAGTAAATATACTTAATGGTTGCTGTAACAAAATGAAATCATGTCCAAATCATTGTTTGTTCCAAATAATTCACACAGCACTATAAGCCTTTTATTGTACTAAGTACTATAGGGAATATAAGGAATTTAAAAAAACCCACACAATTAAAAAAACCCAACACAAATAAAAGCAGCAACAATTTAAAAAAACAACAACAAACCAAGGTTACTGCTTGGAAATAATTTGAAATAACTCAAAATCCAGTTAAGGACCTGAAAGATGAATCCATATAAAGATGATTGACCATATAAAGCATTACATTCTAACTCTGTGACACTTTATTAGACACTGAGTTAGGCAGTAAGTGTTCTAGGAGCAAGTTATGTTGAATCCAAGGCCCATTTTCCTGTTCCCCACAATCAGTTCTGATGTAATATTCTTGTACTTTGGAAAGGTTATTTATTCCATACCTTGTTCCTACCTGACACCCTCATTTGACTTTTCTTGCTTGACCAATCATATGGCTTGGAAAGGAGCTTCCATAAAAGACTGATGGCCCTCCCAACTTCGTGAACCCCAAATCCGATCAGCTCACTGAGCAGCAACCAAAGGGGCTATAATTTTTTCTAGATTGATGACTATTTTTATTGTAATACTGATGATCAGCAGAGACTCCGGTAATGGGTTTAGCAGATGTGGCCTCCCTAACACCAGGCAGCAGAGAGTGTTCCTGCCTCAAAGGGAATTGTAATTATCCAATGTTTTTCACAACCTCTGGCCTGCAATTGAGTTGTCACGGCTTCCCAGACACTGCTCCAGGCACTACAGATGGTACCAGCTGACACACTTCTGAGCAAGTCATTATAAGCATGTGCAAACCACATAACCTCCCCTCATTTCCTGAGCCTTAAAGCATGACAGTACCATCATCACAGCCCACTCCCCATCTCCAGTCACTGATCCCTGAGCCCTAGAGAGGCACCTGTCAGTAGAATAGATAGGTAGAAACTTGGGTGCATCTGTCATAGAAAATGGAGACCTGAAGAACAGAAAGAGGAAACCTTTAGAGAAAAGTGAACAAATAGGACATTTTGGGATAGAGAATTAATGAGATTGCAAAAGACTTTCCAAGGCTGGAAGTATTTTTCCCTTCCTTCCTTCCTTTTTTCCTCCCATCCTTCCTTCCTTCTTTTCTCTCTCCATCTTTCCCTCCTCCTTCCCTTCCTTTCTTCTTTCCTTCTTCCCCTCCTTCTTTCCTTCCTTTCTTCCTTTCCTCCTTCCTTCTTTCCTTCCTTTTTCCTCCCATCCTTCCCTCCTCTCACTTTTCTTTCCTTCCTTCTTTCCTCTCTTCCTTCCTCCCTCCCTCCCTTTTCCCCTCTTTCCCTCCTTCCCTTCCTCTCCTCCTAGTCTTTGGTCTCCTCCTTCTCCTCATTTTCCTTCTCCTCCTCCTTCTCTGTTCAGCTGTTTACTTTGAGAAGAACCCTGTTGGAACTAGGGAAGATCCATTAGCAGAAACAACTCACAGTCAATCACAAATGGTTTGTTTGCCAATGGTAGAATGAATTTGTCCAGCTAGTAAAAATAAAACAATGGCAAATGCTGGATTTGGAATTGACAAATTCTTTGGATAATTAATTTTAGTTTGATTCAATTGATTTCACAAATCTGAGAACCTCATTAATCAGGACTTGTCACTGACTGGAAGAAAAATTGAGCTGCTTGGCTGAGAAAAGTCAAATCCAACAGCACGTTTTGCTGGAGGAATATGACTCTGACTTGGAAAGCTAATGTCAGAATCTAGGCCTATGAAGCTGATATTCATGACCTCTTTTTTTTTCCTGAAAATGTATTATGTGAGATATATGTATATAAAGTAGATATACAAATCAAACATTTACTAATAACGAATCATAATTTTGTGACTCCCCATATTCACCTATGAGATCCTATATGGAGTTACCAATCACAATTTAAGAAACTGGGAGTCTAGATGATCTGTATCTGGGCCAATTTGTTTTTACTTTTGTTTTTTTTTATTATTAATTTTTTATTAACGCTTTTTAATTGCAAAGCATATGTATGGATAATTCTTTAACAACGACCCTTACAAAGCTTTCTGTTACAAATTTCTCACCCCTAGTCCCCACCCCTCCCGTAGATGGTAGGAAATCCACTACATGTTAATTATGTTAAAATACTTGACAAATCGTAATATATGTATGCATATTTCCATATTTATCTTGCTGTGCAAGAAAAATCAAACTCCCAAGAAATTATTTTACAGATCTAGAAAAAATAGTAGCAAAGTTCATCTGGAAGAACAAAAGGTCAAGAATTTCAAGGGAATTAATGAAAAAAAAAAAAAAAAAAGGCTGATGAAGGTGGCCTTACTGTACCAGATCTAAAACTATATTATAAAGCAGCGGTCATCAAAATCATTTTGGTTCTAGCTAAGAAATAGAGTAGTCGATCAATGGTATAGGATAGGATCACAGGACAAAGTAGGCAATAACTATAGCAATTTAATATTCGATAAACCCAAAGACCCCAGCTTTCGGGATAAGTACTCACTATTCGACAAAAACTGCTGAGAAAATTGGAAACTAGTGTGGAAGAAACTAAGGCTTGACCCACACCTAACACCACATACCAAGATAAGATCTAAATGGGTTCATGATTTAGATATAAAGAGTGATATTATAAGCAAATTAGAGGAACATAGGATAGTTTACCTCTCAGATCTGTGGAGATGGAATAAATTTATGTCCAAAGAAGAACCGGAACTCTTAATTGGACACCAGATAGATAATTTTGACTATATTAAGTTAAAAAGTTTTTGTACAAACAAAATTAATGCAGACAAGATTAGGAGGGAAGCAATACATTGGGAAATCATCTTTACATCTAAGGGTTCTGATAAAGGTCTCATTTCTAAAATATATAGAGAATTGTCTCATATAAGAATTTAAGCCACTCTCCAATCGATAAATGGTCAAAGGATATGAACAGATAATTTTCAGAGGATGAAATTAAAACTATTTGTAGTCATATGAAAAGGTTCTCCAAATCACTATTGATCAGAGAAATGCAAATTAAGACAACTCTGAGGTACCACTACATGCCTGTCAAATTGGCTAAAATGACAGGAAAAGATAATGACGAATGTTGGAAGGGATGTGGGAAAACTGGGACACTGATACATTGTTGGTGGAACTGTGAACAGATCCACCCATTCTGGAGAGCAATTTGGAACTATGCTCAAAAAGTTATCGAACTGTGAATAGCCTTTGACCCAGCAGTGTTTCTATTGGACTTATATCCCAAAGAGATCTTAAAGGAAGGAAAGGGCCCCCACATGTGCAAGAATGTTTGTGGCAGCCCTTTTTGTAGTGGCTAGAAACTGGAAGCTGAATGGATGCCTATCAATTGGAGAATGGCTGAATAAATCATGGTATATGAATGTTATGGAATATTATTGCTCTGTAAGAAACGACCAGCAGGATGATTTCAGAGAGGCCTGGAGAGACTTCCATGAACTGATGCTGAGCGAAATGAGCAGAATCAGGAGATCATTATACACAGCAACAAGACTAATATGATGATCAATTCTGATGGATATGACTCTCTTCAACAATGAGATGATTTAAACCAGTTCCAATTGTTCAGTGAAGAAAGCCATATACACCCAGAGAGAGGGATATGAAATGTGGACCATAACATAATATTTTCATGCTCTCTATTGATGTTTGCTTGCATTGTGTTGCCTTTCTCAGATTTTTTTTCTTGTAGACACGATTTTTCTTGCACAGCAAGATAAGTGCGGAAATAGATATACATATATTCTATTTGTCAAGTATTTTAACATAATTAACATGTAGAGGACTTCCTGCCATCTAGGGGAGGGGTGGGGACTTGGGGGGAAAATTTTGTAACAGAAAGCTTTGTAAGGGTCACTGTTGAAGAATTACCCATACATATGTTTTGCAATTAAAAAGCTTTAATAAAAAAAATTTTGATTTCCATTTTCCTCCCTCTACCCAAGACACCAAGCAATCTAATATAGATTATACATGTACAATCATATTAAACACATTTCCACATTAGTCACAACATGTTGTGAAAGAAGAATCAGCATAAAAGGGAAAAACCATGAGAAAGAAAAACAATAAAAATAGTATGTTTTATTATGCATTCAGACTACATAGTTCTTTTTCTGGCTATGGAAAGCATTTTCCATCATTATTCTCTTGGAATTGTATTACATCATTATATTGCTGAGAAGAGCTACATCTCTTCTCATTGCAATTGATCAAATTTTGTTTATTTGTTTATTTTTGTTATTATGTACAATGTTTTCTTGCTTCTGTTCACTTCATTCAGCATCAGTTCATGTAAATCTTTCCAGGTCTTTCTGAAATTTGCTCATCATTTCTTATAGAACAATAATATTCCATTATATCCACCTACCACAATTTGTTCAACCATTTCCCCAATTAATGTGCATTCCCTCGAATTCTAATTCTTTGTCAACATAAAGGACTACTATAAACATTTTTGTACTTGTGGGTTCTTCTTCACTTTTTTATGATTTCTTTGGGATACAGACTTAACAATGGTATTGCTGGATCACAGGATAGGCACAGTTTTCTGGCCTTTTGACCATAGTTTCAAATTGCTCTCTAGAATGGTTGGATCAGTTCACAATTCCACCAGCAATGCATTAATAACAGCTTCATTCCTTTAACTTGAGACTTTGACTTTTACTTCAGTTAAAATATAAACAATCTTGAGAGGGGTAACACTTTTAAATTCCAATTTTAAAATTCATTCTTATGTGAAATATAGCTTCTGAGAGACAATTTTAATAAGAGGAAGAAAGTATGGATTACAGTATATTTTAAACATGACAGCATCTCATACTTACTAGTACCATGAACAAAATCACTTAACTTCTCTTAGGTCTCAGTTTTCCTATCTATTATTTATTCCCGTTTGTTATTTCAGGATAATAGTGCCTATAGCACTAACTTCAAACAATTGTTGTGAGAAGAAAATGAGATTAAGAATGTATTTGGCAAACCTAAATTCTAGAGGCTTTATCCCTTTGTGCCCCAGTTACTTCATTGATAATATGGGGATAATACTGCCCTATCTGCCTTCTACCCTCTCACCCCGCCTTCATTGTTAGTCGAGCAAAATAACCATTGGCATGAAAGTTCTTTAAAAAGTTAAAATTGCCATCAAAATATAATGCATTTCTGTGAAATTATATTGTTTTGGGTAAGTTAGCTCTGACTAAGATAAAAAGAGTGAAAACCTTAAAACTAGAATGAGCTTATTTTTTTTTCTAAAGAGGAAAAATATTAGCCATAAACAACCTGTAAATTCTTGGGAGGTCTTACTTTCTCAAAGATGCAGTTGTCCCAGGAACATCAAAACAGTCATCAAACTGCCAGTCAGTAATCCAGCAACCTGAGAGACCCTCTGTGTTTGCTGTAACAGACCATCTAATGGAAGACACTTTATGGAGCTGCCATGGTAGCCCAAACAACCCCTCGGTAGCCTCAAGTTACTGTTTATTTGTTTTATGGCCCATTGGACTAGCTTCCTCCCCAGTACTCCCACATATATACAGGCATTCAGTTTCAAATTGTTTATCAAATTGCCAGGTGTTAGAAACACAGTCTTCCTGGAAAAAAATAAAAAGATCAGAAAGAGAGATCTCTGAAAACATTAGCTGTGGGGTTAAGTTAAATATTATTCTTGATCTTCAAAGTGGAGGGGGTTAAGGGTTTCTCAAATGTCATATTCAATATGTCAGATGCTGAATTGAGCATAATTTAAGAGCCAGATCCAGGTAGTTGAAGTAGGATGTCGAATAGAAAGATGCTTCCTTCCTTCCACCTAAAATGAGATGGCTCGTTTCCATTCCAATCCTGGTGGATCTGCTAATTGGATTTGTTCTTGCAGTTAAGACAACTCAGCATGAATACTTGTTAGTGATTTTAGGCACCAGGGGCTTGATTCTTATGGAGAAGTTCAACAAATAAATTATAAATTTGATCCTACTGGACCTAAAGAAAATGTACCTGCTAAGCAGAGCTAGAAAACAAAGGAATATTTCTGTATGCCTACAATTTATTTCTGAGAGGCAGAGTTACAGGAGGGCTGCATCTGGGGCAGCTTCACATACCAAGAGACAGCTGTATAAGTAACTTTGTTTGGTCTGCAGATGTACAAACTTAGGTAGCTACAAATCTAAGAACAGTTGTTTCACATGTTATACAGAGACAATATGTAGATTCATTGTACACGTGTGTATATATTACATATATACACATATATATGCCTAAATATAAATATTGTGTTACATATTATGTCACTATCCATATTAGAAGATGCTATTACAATGATAACAATCAGCATTTCAGGAATGCCTGGACGTACTGACCTGAGATGAAAAACTTTTTTTTACATCCTGCATATGTGAACATCATTCTTGATTTGCAGCTGCCATACTCTTTGAAGAATTGATAAAGCCTCCTGATTCAGATTCTCAGACTCCTGGTTTAGACTTTTGCCCTAAAAATAGATCCCGAGAACTAGAATCTTGGAATCTTATTACTGAAAGGCTACTCATTTTTTGGTCACCTGGCCCATTCTGCTGGAATTCCCTCTACAAAATGCCTGTTATATGCATTGGACTGGGCAAAAACAAGGAATAATGGGATATCAAAGATGAACCTCACCTAGTTTCTTCTATTACCTGGAAAACAAGAATTAATATTTCTCAGTCACATTGGTCAGTATGGTATTGATGAGTTTTCCATGTCCATAAAATGCAGATGTGATTTCCAAGAGATGAAGTCAAAGCTGTTTCATGTGAGCTGGATTATCAAGACAAGGTACAGTAACATCTCAAATCTGACCATTGATCAAGAAAACTCTTCCCCTATAGACAACTTGATAACTTATTTATTTATAAAATTAGGACATTTGATTCCCCCTTTTACTTATTAACTTAGCAGATCTTAGGAAAAACATTTCAATTTCCTATGTCTAATTTTCTTCATTCCTGTAAATGGAAAAGATTGAATAAGATGGTTTTAAGGGCCTTTCTAGCTCTAGATCAATGAGTCTAATAACCTCCAAAGATACTCCCAAGTTCAAACAAATGTTCTATGTATTTATCATTATAATTTATAATTCTGGATGGAGGTTCTGATACTTGTCGGCTTAGGCAAATGTTAGAGCAGAATTCATTAATGGTGCAAATCTTTCAAAATATTAGACATGAGTGGAGAAAAAAGGAAAAGATCATACAATAACAATGATGAGATAGAACTGAGAAATTTCAGTAGAGATTTGGGTTCAGTGAAATGTCTCCAGTTCCATTTTCCATATCATAGATTCAGCAGATCCCCAAACGAATTATTTCAGCACTTTCACTCTTTAATTCTTAAAAAAGCTACATATTTTGAGGGAAATTTTATCCATGTGTTTCTGATTCATTTATACTTAACTCATCAAAATGCCATTTGGTAAGAGCCATTGGATGTCTAGGAATACTCTTGAGCCCTTTTCATAATCCTGTTCTCTTTCAACTTGAAAGTTTTGTTGTATTTCTGCTGGACAGAACTTGAATATACAAATCTAGGTCCAAAGTCAGAATCCGTGAAGTTCAAAAGTAGTTTCAAAATTTGACAATATGTGATTCTCAGAACTGCCTTAGAACTTCCATTCATTTCTCCATCCTTTGGCTGTTCTCTTCTCTGTCTTTCCTGCCTAAAATTGCTGTTGGTGGACTTCGTGTGATCTTTATCCCATAACTCCTTTTCCATTCTATTTCTCTCTTCTCTGTTTCCACACTCTTTCAGTTGTCAGTTTCCAAGCCTCCTTCCCACGCCCACACTCCTTCTGGCTAGCTCAGCAGTACTTTAAGGTTAAACTCCCATTTTTATACTCCTGTTTTTGCTCCAGGGCAGCTTTTCTTCCTGTCTGTCTGATTCTGTCTTGCTCTTCTGTCCAAGTTTTCACAGATGTCTTTGAAGTTTTCCTTTTATTTTTCCCTTCTTTCTCCCTGTGGGTGGTCTGGACGCTGGACAATATAAAGATAACCCAACCCTCTTCCCATGGTCTAGAAGATCTGCAGAACATAGTGCTTGGCCAGGGTGGCACAAGTGATATTTCATCAATGGGTCCTGTTTGCAAAAAGTTGATCCTATTTATCTTATCAGACCTGACCAAAGTATCATTTAGGATCATTCAAAATTATCCAGGCATCAACATATTTTGAAAGGGAGTTATTAATAATTCCGTTGCCAAATTACCTTTGATTTGTGATAAGCAGAATAAACAAAATAATTTCCCCATTAGGAGGTACTGCTTTGATGACTTTGAAAGGCAGAGAAAATCAGCAAAAGTCATTTCCAGTGGGGCAAGAGTTTGTATCTGCTACTTTTCCCAAATTGGAGCTGATTATTTTGAATGGTATTAATAGGAGCCCAAATGCAAATGCACCAGTTTCTGAATCTGAGCCATAGCACAGACATATGGTAGTGTTTAGGCAGGACCTGCCCTATATAAGATTATTAAGGAGTTAAAAGTTTGCCTTTAGGCTTTCTAGCCTTGCAGGTGTCCAATGTCTTCAGACTTTCTGCCATCCCTTCTCCTTAGCTTGCCCTAGGAAGACCCTGAACTATGGATCTTTTCCTTATTTCTGTTCTTTAGATCAAAACTTAATATTGTTTTGTATTGTCTCCTCAGTTAAAATATAAGCCCCTGGGGTCAGGATTGTTTTTAATTTTCTTTGCATTTCTGGCACATAATATAATGCCTGGCACAGAGACTAGCGTTTGATTCCTTGAGTCTTGACCCCTCAGAGCTTTGTTTTATTCTAATGTGATCCCCTTACTCCTTTCCAGCATATATAACTGCCATTCCTGTCTACCATATGAGAAATTTGGGGGTCAGCTTCAGGCCATATATGACTTATTCATAAGTACCAACCTCTAATCACATACTACCTTTGGGTAGGTAAATTCAAGAGCCCCAGAAATGCCCCTGTTTTTAAGACCACTGGCACCTTCCCTGGGGAACTGCCTCTCTGGGGATGTGACTCTGTAACTGCTTCTGTAGGTGCTGCAACTTTCTCCCCTTAGAAGAAACAGCTACTGAAAACCCAGAAAGCAAAGTTCTTAATTCTAAAGTTCTTGGCTCTGTAAAATGGCTTAAAATTAGAAGTACCTGATTTTATTAGTGGAAATGATATTAAAGATAATATCTCTGCTGCTTCATCTAAGGATCATGGTATCTTTCCATCTGACTTGCAGTTGAAATGTCTTATATGTGTGGAATCTCCCATTAGAATGTGAGCTCCTTGACAGAAGGCACCATCCCCTGTTCTATTTGTCTTCCACAGTATTTTGAACACTGTAAATGTTTAATACATGCCTTTCTTTCATTCACTTGCTAAGTCTCCAAGTTGGCCCCTAAATCAGAGATGCAGAAACAGGTACCGCACCTAGTAGAAGAAGAGAAAATTTCCAACTGGTGACTCTCTCTTGGATACAGTCCTCCAGGTTGCAAAAGGCTATTTCAGTAAGGTGTGAGGAATCATGGCCCTTCTCTCCCCCAACATAGTGGGAAATGTAATGGAGACTCTTGTCTTTCATAGCTCTTCCTGTTTCCTTTCCTCTATTGAGCAATTTTGTGATCATTAAAGATCCTGAAAGGCCTGAGAGTGCTAGCAACAAGGGTAGCCAATTAGGAAGCTCAAAGGATGAGTCACATATGGCAGGAATCCAGCCTCCAAAGTTTCTGTGGTAGACTGGAATTGTGACTGCTCATGCTTCAGGGGAGGAGAGCCCCATTACACTAGGTAGCAGCTAATTATCTGATCAACTACTCCAAGATATGTTCAATTAGAATTAATGACTTAAAATGCCATCTCCCAAAGCATATTTTCATTTTAATAGGAGTTTTTATATAGGACAGATACTATCTGAATGTGTCTCTAAAGGTGGGAATTTCAAGCATAGATTAGTAAGGGACAATCTAGATTTGTATTTCCATTATCGAACAAAGAATTTCCCCAACAAATCATCTGCTTGATAATCTCATTGAACATTGCTCTCTCAAGCATTTTATTATTATTTTTAGTTGCTTTTCATTTGTGTCTGACTCTTTATGACCTCACTTGAGGTTTTCTTGGCACATATAATAGAGTTGTTTGCTATTTCCTTCTTCGGTTAATGGAGTTCAATTTCCAAGCTGCTTGTTGGCCAAAGCTTAGAAGATGCCAACAGTAGTGGCCTTTAACAAAACTGCAATGTAATATGTCTAATAAGAGTTGGTGGAAGATATGAAATTAAAACTTGTCAGTCCTATCAGTTCTATCTCCCTTTTTTTCCCTTAATAATGCTTAGGGGTGATTGAATGTATCTCCACTAAAGATATTCTTCTCCCAGGCTTTACAACAAAACCATCAACATCTTTATTATCAAGTGTAAATTGTGACTTAGAGATTTATTGGCCTTCTACGGAAAGAGTCCCAAATCTGGAGGAAGAGGACCTGGTTGCATACTCTATGTTTTACCCAATACTTGTGTGACTGTGGGCCAGACAACTTCCCTGGGAAATGGTTTGGCACCTTTAAATATAATACTCTAAGTTCTTTTCTATCCCTAGAGCTATGGTTTCTGTGACTCTGTTCTTTGTATTAAGTGCAGAAAGAGATACTGAAATGAACCACACACCATCTCAAAAAGATTTTAGTTTATAAGGTGAGATAAGACAAATACCCAAATAATTATATTGTATTTGAAAACTATGAAAAGTATATATGGGTGATGACTTGACTTGCAATTGAATTGGATTTAAGTGAGCCAGACCCATCCAAAGTCATCAGTTTCACCCTCTCCTTCAGAGTCATTAGAGTACAATAGCAAGACATGTCAGAAAAACTGTAAATGGTCCAAGGTATAATGGAAGATCTTGGCCTTTTTAAACTAAAATCTTTTTCAGGTCTCAGTTGGTCTGAGGCAACACCCCTTTAGGAGGTCAAAGGCCAAATAAGAATTGAGGTAAAAGAAAGCCTAGTGTGCCTTTCTAAAAGAATCATTCAAGGAAGGGAAGATTCTCAGAGTTTCTGGCCAGAAGAGAAATAATTGCTACATTCACTCTTGAGGCATGAAACTTAAAAAAATGAGCAAGTAAGACTTGGGCTTAGGTCCATTATTGGCCAATCAGGGAGAGTCAGAATAGTTTGGAATTAAAGACATAGTCAAGTAGCTCCATTTTAATTCCAATGAGCTTTATCAAGTCTGGCTTTTCAGAAATTTATTTCAAGTAATTATCAATGAGCTCAAAAATCATATAATAGATAGAAGGGAAATGTCAAAAAGAAATGAGAGTGATGCAGGAGAATCATAAAAAAAAGTCAGCAGAATAAAAACAATTGCTTAAAAAGTAGAATTGGCCAAATGGAAAAGGAAATACAAAAATCTGCTGAAGAAAACAAATATATAGAGAACAGAGTCAACTTATAAGAATACCAATCATTCTTATATTGATAAATGGTCAAAGACTGTAAATAAGCAGTTTTCAGATGAAGAAATCAAAGCAATCTATAGGCATATGAAGACATGTTCTAAATCACTTTTGATTAAATACATTTAAAACAACTCTGAAGTACTACCTCATACCTATTAGATTGAAAGTACCAAATGTACAAAAATATTTATAGCAGCCCTTTGCATGATGGCAAAATATTGGAAATTGAGCCGATTCCCATCAATTGAGGAAAGGATAAACAAGTAGTGGTATATGAATGTAATGGAATACTGTTGTGCAATAAAAAAAGATGAACAGGCAGATTTCAGAAAAGCTGGAAAGACTTGTATGAACAGAGGCAAAGATAAATGAACAAAACCAGAAGAACATTGTGCACAGTATCAGGAACATTGTGTGATGACCAATTATGAATAACTCAGATCTTCTCAGCAACACAACGATGTTATCCACATCTAGATAAAGAAGTGATAGACTTTGAATACAGATTGAAGCATACTTTTTTTTACTTACTTTGTTCTTTTTTGTGGACTTTTCTTTTTCTTTTGATCTGTCCACTCAGTTCTTTCACAACAGTAATTAATATGGAAATATGTTTTACATGATAGCCTGTGTATAACCTCTATCCAAGTGCCTACCAACTTCAGAAGAGAGGAGTGAAGGGAAGGAGGAAGAAGAATTTGGTACTCAAAATCTTATTAAAAATAAATGCTAAAATGGTGTTGATATGTTATTAGGAAAAGATAAAATACTATTTTAAAAATTACAAAAAAAATTACGTCTTTGTGCACATCACAGAAAAGAGAGCCTTATGCTCCTAGCCCCTGGTATGGTATTTAGCTCTTAATAGGTGTCCAGCAAATGTTGACTGACTCATGAATTTACTTAACTCATAAATCAAAAGTTTTATTGGGATAGCCAAAATTAAGGACATTATATTTTATTCTCCTTTGTTCCCCTGAACCTGCTTTGGAATGATGATAACCTTCTTCATACTTCATACTTCAATATGGCTCTTTACAATTTGCAAAGGAGTTTATAAAATTATTTCATTTGATCCTGTTAACCATACTGTAAGGTAGATGCTATTATTCTTACTTATTATTCTTACATATTTTACTTATGGGGAAACAGAGACTGAGTTTAGTTGTGACTTGCCTTGGGGTCCGTAACCTGTATGTGTCTGAGGCAGAATTAAAACGCAAGTCACCCTGATTACATGCCCAGCACCTTATGCAGTGAGCTACCTAGCTGCCTTAATCATTCTAACACCTCTCTGTATTCTCTACCAACTTCAAAGGACAGGTGGGTTCAGTGGCCCATCCTTGCCATATCCCTTCCCTGTTGCAAACAACAGCATCAAATTGTGGGAGTTCCAGCTGCAGAGAAAAGGGAGACCTTATACTATCTGGCCACAAAATAGATTGAAAACTGTCATTTGAAACAATGGCCCCAAAGGAAACCTTAGAGTCTACTAGTGGGTCTCCTGCTTTCCCAAATCTGTCATTTTAGTTCATGTAGAAGAAATACAGAGCAACTCAAATCCCTAGAGCTTAGCATGCAAAAACAGGCAGAACAAGCAGTTTAGTGCTATTGCTACATAGACAGGAAGTACTCCAAAAGCCTTGTCATCCTCATGGCCCACCCAGCCCAGGAGTCTGACTCAGATCATGAGACAGGCTGTAGGAGCTTATAACTAGCAACTTGTAATGGCTAAGAGAGATACCCCTAAACACCCTTGTTTCCCTTTGTAACTCGTTACATTTTTGTCCCAGTGGTTCCCCATCTCCTTCCCAAAGTGAAAGAGAGCTGAGAAAACCAAAAGGCTTAAATTTTGCTCTAGTTTCTCAGTATTCTCACTTCTGTGAACTTATGGTAGTTACTGTATACATACACACATGCACACACATCCCTCTATCTAGGCCTGCAGAACTATTCCTGTTAGCAAGTCTTGTTTCTACCTTTATCATATCTCTTTTCTCATAGTAATTGCCACTTTGGTTCAGGGACTGTTGCAGTAGCCTTCTGGTTAGCTTTCCTACCTCAAGCCTTTCTTCATAACTGTCCATCTTCCAGTCAGTTGCTCTCCTGATAAAAATCTAAGATAAAAAGAAACTGAGGCACATGATCTGGGCATGATCAATTTCACACTGTTTTCAAAGTGCTTTTTCTAAAGTTGATCTAAACATTTCAGTGACTTACTCAATCAACTCCAGCCGTTCCCCATTACCTTCCGGATCAAATATCAAGTTGTATATGTGTGGCAGTTTAAGCTTTTCATAACTTGGCTCCTTCCTTTGTTGCTAGCCTTATTATATATTAAATATATATGATATATTTAATATAATATATATAATATATACATATATTATATATGTATATATAAAATGGTTCTCCATTCTAAAGTGCAGCAGACTATAGTTTTCTGGCTGTTCTTCATACATGACATTCCATCACCTAATTCAGTGCCTTTGAAATGACTGTGTTTTTGTATGGCAACTTTAAGGATTTGTGTTTCTCTGTGTTTCTTCTGTATCAACTAAAATAACCGATTTGGGAAAGAAGAAGACTTGCAAGTCGACCAACTTCTCCTTTAGGGCCATTGTTTCAGAGGACAGTTTTCATTTTACTTTGTAGCCAGATGGAACAAAGCCTCCATCTCCTCTGGAACTCCCGCAGCCTGATTCTGTTGTTTGCAATGGGGAACAATACCACAAAGGCAAGGGATGGATGGGTCCTTGAACCCATCTTCCCCATAAAGTGGGTAGTTTCTTGAGGAAAAGAATATGTGACTTTTACATTTGTATCTTTAGTAGCCTTTACAGCTTCATACACTTTATTCTCCTTCTGTGTCGATTTGGAACCCTTTTACTGACTATCCCTAACTGGAATGCTCTCACTCCTTATCTCTATTCCCTTGACTTCACTGGATTCCTTTAAGACTAAGTTCAAATACTGCCTTATCCTTTGGCAATATCTCCTTTTCCCTGCATCCCATGATTTTCCCTTTCTTTACCCCTAGTGCCTGGACTCTGGAATCAAAAAAAAAAAAAAAAGCTGACACTTTTTTTTTCAATTCTATACATATTTTCACAAATATCATGCTGCATAAGAAAAATCAGATCAAAAAAGAAAAAATCAGTAACAAAATTCAAGTAAACAATAACAAAAAGAGTGAAAATACTGTTGTGATTCACATTCAGTTCCCTCAGTCCTCTCTCTGTTTGCAGATTGCTATCTTCATGACAAGACCATTGGAACTGGCCTGAATCATCTATGTCATTGTTGAGGAGAGCCACATCCATCAGAATTGATCATTGTATAATCTTTTTGTTACCTTGTATAATGATCTCCTGGTTCTGCTCACTTCACTGAGCATCAGTTCATGAAAGTCTCTCCAGGCCTCTCTGAAATCGTCCTGCTGGTCGTTTCTTCTAGAACAATAATATTCCATGACATCCATATACCATAACTTATTCAGCCATTCCCCAACTGATGGGCATTCACTCAGTTTCCAGTTTCTTGCCACTACAAAAAGAGCTGCCCCAAATATTTTTTGCACATGTGGGGCCCTTTCCCTCCTTTATGATCAGAACTGACATTCTTATCCACTTCACTATCTAGCTGTCCTCATGGTAAGTGCTTAATAAATGCTAATTGATTAACTGGCTATCTTCTCCATTCAAGCTCCAGACTTTTCACTTTCAAGATGCTTCTCTGAGTTTCTCTCCTCCCTTTTTTCCTCTCCTTTCCCTTCCCTCTCCTCTTCAGTAATCTATCAACACGACTTCCTGTTGAGTGCTTGGGCTCCTTTCTCAGAAAGTGAACTAGTGTAGGAGTCGGGGCTATTGGACTTCTCTGGTCCAGTCTCAGACATATGTGGATTGTGTGATTCAGCTCTTGGTGACCCAAGTGGCCTCCACCAGGGGTTTGATGCATACCAAGAACCCCATTACAAATAAGATGTGGAACAGTTGCTGATTTACATTGGTAGAGGTTTTCTTTTTAAAAGTCTCTACACTATAAAATCACAAAAAACTCAATTATTCTAAATTTTCTTTCTGAGTAATCTGGCCTCAAACAATCATGAACTAAATGGGAAAGTTGCTTACTCTTCTTTGCCTCAGTTTCCTCATCTGTAAAATGAGGATAATAATAGCACTTACCTCCTGGGGTTGAGATACTATTTAGAAAGTGCTTATGATAATGTCTGGCTATAATATTTGTATGATCTAGGTATTTTATAATTAGGTATATTATTATTCTAACTTATTAGAAGGAATCTGAGGGGCTAAAGATAAACATCACTTGCTTAACAATTTTGTTGATTGTTCCTTCTCTCATTTAAACCATGCAACCAATTAAGTTCTGATAAAGGAACACTGATTCCCAAGGTGCTGCAGGATTAGATGGTTTGACATAGGACAAGAATTCCAATTCAGTGAAGATTCATTAAGCACCTGCTCTGTGACAGGCAGTTTTCTACACACAGGAGATTCAAAGAAGAAAATAAAATTGTCTGCCTTCAAATAGTTTGCATTCTACTGGTAGGGAAAGAATATAGAGAACATACATAAGTAAACTAAGAATATATGCAAAGTACTGTAATTTCAAGATAAATAGATTGCTAGTAACTAGGAGGGACAAAAAAGAACTGATGTAAGATATGGCAACTGAGTTATGATTGAAAGGGTTCTGCATGGTGGAGCTAAGGAAGGAGTGTATTTCATACATAGTAGACCACTTGGGCAAAGACATACAAGCAGGGGATGAAATGCATTATGCAGAAATGAGCTAGAAAACCAGTTATCCTGCAGTGGAGAATTGTAAAGAAGTATGTTGGATCTTTTTTGTCTGTCTCAAGCTTCAAGATTTTTCCTAACTAGATTAAAGATAAGGTAATCAGGCTTGTTGTCCAGTCATTTCAGACAGTGTCAGTCTGTCTTTGCAAAGATACTGGAGCTAACTGCCATTTCCTTCTCCAGCTTGTTTGACAATTGAGGAAACTGAGGCAGACAGATTAAGTGACTTGCCCAGGATCACACATCTAGGCAGTGTCTAGGGCCAGATTTGAATTAAAGAAGATAAATCTTCCCAACTTTAAGTCTAAAACTCTATCTGCTGTGACAATGTATTAATATTTCTAACTCCAAGGAGTATAGAAACTGCCAGCAATGTCCACCTACATTAGAAAAAGAGGCTCCTTGGCTCAGGAGATGTTTTTAACTTTGAATAACCACATGTTGAGTATCTACTTCACATATATCACTGTATTGGGAATTATTTCAGTAAAAGAAAACAGCTAGTTTTTTGCTAGCTAGAATATAGCACTAAAGCAATGGGTTTTGCAACTGACAGATACCTAATAAAGGCAAGAATGTGGGCTAGGTGGATGAAGAATTACAACATTTTTTTTAGTTTATCTTTTATTTGGGTTTGAATTCATTTGCATGCTGAGCTAGAGAGGAGCTTAAGCTTTTCTTGCTCTGTGTAAGATAGATGTTTAGGATAAAAGACTGATTTCTGGATTGAAAAGATTAATAATAATAATAATATCAGGCAGGATCCTCTTACAGACTTTTGTTAACTGGGTATGATGATTATGACTAAAAAGCTATCAACCTATCCTTAAAAAGAGATTATCTAATCACTATACCCTGGCAGACTGGAGCCAAGATGCTCTCTTGGCTCTAGCAGGGGTCTCTAAAGAGACATATCCCAGAATGTATTCCCTGCTTAGACTAAATATAGAATTTCTTCAGAGCATGTTGTTCTGATTGTCCCTGCTGGTCACTGTTGGTCTTATAGGAACTCCTAATGATTGTTGTGTGTGTTACATCAGCTGAGCAGTTCTATACTGGACTCTTATAGTCTTGCAGTATCTTCTAGGAATAGTACTCTGCTGGCCATTGCTCCAAAGAGGTTAACGGTCTTTTGGTATATAATCTTTGCTGGGCTCTGCTGTCTGCTACCAGCTCATGAGCAGCATCTCTTCAGGGGTTACCTACTGGAGCTAGATCAACTTCTTTCCGATTAAAGCTGCCAACTTTTTATTCATAATCATCAAACCAGCTTAACCAAACCAGCTTAAAAAATACACACACAAAAAGAAAGAAAGAAAGAAAGAAAGAAAGAAAGAAAGAAAGAAAGAAA
>JAJPUD010000522.1:436568-467821 GCA_023553655.1 Myrmecobius fasciatus
AAAGAAAGAAAGAAAGAAAGAAAGAAAGAAAGAAAGAAAGAAAGAAAAACAGGAAAAGCACCTCCAGGCCAAGGCTAAGCTTTTTTTTTAATTTTGATTCTTATATCTGGGATGTGACTCACAGATCTCTGATCTAGACAATTATCTGATTTAGGGCTAGAAAGGCAAGAATCTCTCTGATTTTTCACACAATTGAATCTGAGTCAAAAAACAGCGAGCTTTAGGGCAAGGTTCTTTATTCACCCACTTACCCCATGTTTTGCCTTTATTATGTTCATCTGCCAAGTACTGCACTGCTTTAGTGATGTAATTTATTTTTTTAAGTTTTATTGATATGTTATTTTTCATATTATATAACAAACTACAGCTTACTTCTATTCTATGAGTTCTTTTATAACAAAGTAAAATATTTTTTTTGTTTGTTTTGCTGAGGCAATTGAGATTAAATGACTTGCCCAGGGTCACACAGCTAGGGAATGTTAAATGTCTGAGACCAGATTTGAACTCAGGTCCTCCTGACTTCAGGGCTGGTGCTCTATCCACTGCACCACCTAGCTGCCCCAACAAAGTAAAATACTTAAGTAAAAATAAGAATACAGCAACCTCGTTTGAAAGTACATACAATATTTCACATCTCTAGTACCCTGATCTATATATTTTTAAAAATTAATATAATTTTATTTTTTCTTCCTCCTACATCCTACCTTACTGACAGAGAGAGACAGAAAAGCAGAGAGACAAAGAGAGATTCTTATAACAAATATACTGTTACACAAAAATGCATTTCTTCATTGATTATATGCAAAAATATGTGTCATTCATTATTGGTCTTCTTGGAATCATGGGTGATCATTATATAGGTCTTCTGGAATCATGTATAGTTATTGTTTTGATCATAGTTCTTACAGGTGCAATATTTTAGCAAGTGAGAAAACCCAACTGTTTTCCAACACTGGCTTCAACAGATAGTTGATATATAGTAATTAAAGTATAGATAGATGTAGAAGAAGAATAAAAGGGGGAGGCAGGAGTAAGAGAGGGAATGAAGACATTCTTTATCTAGTCCATCCTCAGAATAAGGTCTTTACATCTCATCAGAGATGAAAATTCTTCATTCCCCTTCAACAGTAGCAGAGAAAACCTGGTATAGAATAAGATTGGTTTTGTGTCCTTGTTCCTATCATAACAGGGTTCCCACTATTTGGATGTTTTAGCTGAAGAATAGACCTGTAATGAGTCTAGATAATCCTGTCTTCCTCATTTAGTGACCTATTATTAATAAATGCATTTTTCTAAATGAAATTTGAATCCACCACACAAGATGAAACATTTTGATTAATTACATAAGTATAAACTGAGTTATGTTCCCAATATCAAACAAGACTTTTTAGATCCCCCTTTTGACATGTTGGTTTGTGCAGATCTAAGCCATCAAAAAATAGATCAGAGCATGAAAAATCAAGAGCAAAGTCTATGTTTTCGAGTTAAATGTAGTCATTTTAAATCCCAGCATGATACTATGATGTCACTTTCTATCTCTAGAGAGAATTTGACTCTTTTTAAAGAGTATTATTTAAGGCTACAGAGCTGATCCTAAAAATGTCACTTTTCTTATTAAAATGTTTTGTAAAGAAGTATTCCTGAGGGCGATAATTAAATAATGAACTTTTTAAAAAACACAGTCCTTCCCCCCTAAAAATAGGGGGGAAAGAGAAGGCCAGTGGGACCAAATCTTCAGCAGGTAATTCATAGTTGCATTGATGAGAGGTTAGCACAGGAACTTGGCAACCCTGAGATGTTGTGAGCTCTCCTGAGCGGTGATTTCAGCTGGAGATTTTGCAAAATTAGAAAACACCTGGAGAAAATGACCTTTGAAAGCAAACTAACAATTGGAAAGCAGCCTGGAAAAAAAAACTCAAAAGAAAAATGTACATATCTCTGTGTGTGTTTAAATCATGAAAAACGACTGTTGAAATACAGAAAACAATTTTCCCAAAATAACAATTGTGCTAGAGAAATGAATATTTCATTTCATAGCTCAGTTTTTCACAACACATTCTCATCATTTTTTTTCTTTATTTGCCTAGTGCCATGCCCAAGTCTAATAGATAGTAAATGTTTTATAAAAGTATCTATTGAAATCAAATGAATTGTATTGACATCCTCTTCCTTCATATTGTTGCTCTGCCATCAGGCCCCTGTATCTTTTGTGGATGAAGCAGAGAGAATGGAGGTGACCTGTTTAGTGCTATCAAACCAAGTGAGTGGCAGAGCTAACAAAAGCCAATCCTGAATGCACCTTTAAGCTATGTCCACTCTGCTACCTCCATCTCACTTTGGTGCCTCTGCCTCTTTTGATAGCAGTGTTTTCACAAAGATCTATAACAAACTAGTTGGCCTTCTTTGCTTACATACGAGTGAGAAAGTTGAAACTGAAAAACTAATGTGCTTGGACTCCAGGGCTGCTTTTGATTCAAGCTACCTGATCTTCAAAAACCAAGAGAGATTTCCTGTGAAAATAAACCCAGAAGAAAGGAAATGGGAAAAGGAAAGGAAAAGAAAGACAAGGTTCAGTTTATTTGAGTCCAGACATCCTTAGCCTTGGGTGTGTGAACACACAAGGGGTCCATAAAGATATTTTAGGGAATCTGTGAATTTGGATAGGAAGAAAATTACAGCTTCATTTTCACTAATCTCTAACTGAAAACTAGCATTTCCTTCCATTATGAATGTAAGCAAAAAAATGTTATTTTGAAAAGGGGTTTACCAGAGCCCATGACATGCATAAAAAAATTAAGGATCCCTATTTTGGTGGAAGTGTGGATTAATGTTTATTTCCTTGACTGTTTCAATACAGCAGTTTCTGTTCTCTAAGAATTTACTATTTTTTTAAGCAAAAAGGAGAGGTCAGTATCATTGCAGGGTATAAGATATGTATGACATCTTCTGGGCCTAATGATATCTTGGAAACAGTGGGCATATTGTATCCGGTTTTTACCTATCTACAGAATAACTACATTTTCTTTTTTTTTTAACTACATTTTCTTAATGGAGAAGCTTCATCAGTAAAAGTGTCTCAAGCCTTTGACCTCAGACCCACAGATTGATGCTTTCATTAACTTATCCTGATCTTTGATGGATTATCATTTTCATCATCACATCATTTCCACTTGGAATAGAGGTGATAGTGATATACAGAATGAAATATACATTTTCAGACATGACCAAATATGTTGATGTTTAACTACATTCAGTTTGTTAGTTATATGAGGAAGCCTCTATGAGGAGAGGGAGAGAGTTAGGTGAATTAGTGAAAAGTAATAGCAATGCAATTAAAAAAAAAGAAATTATCAACAAAATAAAGAAATATGTTGATGAAAACAAAGTTCAGAAGAGAATGGTGCACAGAAATGGGGCAATTTTGAAACTAAATTGTTTAATCTAACATACACTTTTTTAAAATTTTCAGATTAGCCATGAAAAAAAGTGAGAAAATAAAGTTTAAAAGAAGCATGCTTCAATCTAGACTCGGAGTTTATCCTGGAAGCGTATAGCATTTTGTTGCCATGAGTCCTTTGGAATAGTTTTGAATCACTGTGTTGATCAGAATGGCTAAGTTTTTCACAGTTGATTGTCATTACAAAATTGTTGTTCCTGGATACTGGATAAACCTTTGTATTGGAAGGGAAGGAAGGAAGGAAGGAAGGAAGGAAGGAAGGAAGGAAGGAACGAGGGAGGGAGGGAGGGGGGCAGGGAGAAAGGAAGGAAGAGAGGAAAGAAGGAAGGGAAGAAAAAAGAAAGGAAGGAAGGAAGAGAGGGAGAGAGGGAGGGAGTGAGAAAGTGAAGAAAGAAAAATTACATAGTATGCTCCAGCCTTCAGACTCCATCGAGTTTCTCTTCTGGAGGCAGAGAGTATTTTCATCATGGGTCCTTTGGGACTATCTTGTATCACTGCATTTTTGAGAAGATCTAAATCATTCATAGTTGGTCTTTGTACAGTACTGTTATCGTATACAATGCTCTGGTTGTGTTCACTTTACTATGCATCAGTTCATATAAGTCTTTCCAGGTTTTCCTGAAATTCCATTACAACCATAAACAAACTTATTCATTCCCCAAGTGATAGACATTTCCTCAATTTACTATTCATCCCTTCAGTGTCCAAATAGCCAATTACATTTTAATCTGGTTTCAGCTGTACTAGGATTAACATCTAGAGAACAAATGACAGAACTGAGATTTAACATTAAAACCTGCAATCCTAGGTCTAGTGCTCTTTTTACTTTCTGTAGCCTCCCATGTCTAGATGAAGAGGCCTGGGAAAAAAACTACGCTTCATGTAAGAGAAAAAAAAATTAACAAGTTGCATCAATGAAAGAACAAAGAAAATATGGTGAGATATCATGACAATTAAAAGCAAGTAATTCTGTTGATGAGACAAGACTATTGCACTAGAAATAGATTAACATTGAAGTTTCAAAAACAAGTTATGTCTCTACATTCTGAGGCATAGTCAAGTGAGAAATTTATTTGCCATTATTAACTATCCATTTTGCTACAAGATTTTGTTTCTTTTTGTGAAGTATGAGAGAAGGAGGTGAGGCAGAAATGAGAGGAAATAAATTAGAAAAAAAGTAAAATAAAAAGGTACATTAAAAATAGTTGTTTTCTCTCTTTTTAAATTTCCATTGACTACAAGGAACTTAGTTTACCACATCTTACAGCCAGAGTGTAGTTCACAACTTGATCCAAATGGGAACACCTTGTTTGGGTTGCTAGGGTTGAATTGTTTCAGTCATGTCCAATTCTCTCCATGACCCAATTTGGGATTTTCTTTGCAAAGTTGTTGGAGTAGTTTTCCCTTTCTTTCTCTAGCTCATTTTACAGATGAGGAACTGAGACAAACAGGATTAATTGACATGCTCAGGGTCATGCAGTTAGTAAGTGAGTGAGGCTAGATTTGAACTCATGAAGATGAATCTTTGTGACTCTAGACTCAGCACTCTATCAACTGCACCATCTGGATGTTTGATTACCAATGATTCACTACACAGGAGTGGGTACCACAGTGATGAGTTTTGATATATTTTATTTATTTTAGGAGAACCGGGGCTCTTTCTAAACTCCTGGAGGTGGACTGAGAAGGGACTTCCCAAAGAAACTAGTGATAGGAAATCAGCCAGACAAATCTCTGGGGAGGCAAATTCAGCACATCCCACAGAGCAGCTCAATGGCCTTTTCTTTCATGGGAAAGACATCATGCTTAATAGTTCCAGCTCTCTGGCCTCAGCTCTTTTTCTCTCTAGCTTCTTTTTCTTTTCTCTGCCAGCCAAATTTCTGGAAGAAAACAAACATCCACCTCCATGTGCAAAAAGAAAGAAGGAGCATTCATCCACTCATCTCTTTCTTTTTTGGCCCCATTTGTTCCCAGGCCTAAGCACGGCATGTGTATCAAAAACATGTCTAAGGCATCTGGCCTCAAATCCCAGCATCTGTTGCAAGAAAAATGGAGCTTTAAAACTGGCCCTCTTCAGAGTGAGACAGTGCCAAATTGAATGGGGCCTCCCAGGTAGACTCTCTCTAGAACATGTTAAGCATTCAGGACATATTTCTCAAGGACAGGGAAATGTGCGCTTTGTAAAATTCATTAACTAGAATGAATAAAGGAATGAAACAAATATTTATTAAGTTCCCTCTATGTTCCAGGCACTATGCTATAGTCAAAGAAATTGAGACAAACTGGGGTCATATATTTCCAAGGTCACACAGTTAGAACTTTTCTGGGTATATTTGAACTTGAATTTTCTTGAGCTACTATGCCAATTAAGAGAATGAGAATGTCTTCATCTTTCTTAGTTTCTTTTCTTATCTTAAAGTTGTCCCTCCCTTCTCCATCACTACCACCTTTAATACTCCAAACATTATTTATGCTTTTTAGTGCCTACATATGTTACTGAAGTGTTGCACCTATATGCATGTGTCAGGATGTATATGTCATGAATATCCATTATTTTTTGGAAGATTATAAATAAGGGACAAAATTACACAAAAAGGCAGTTGGGTCCATTGTACTGTGATCAGGGAAATAGCCTGGCCATCTTCCATTCTTAAAGAGTCCCAGAAAAGGAGGTTCTGCAACCTCTCCTAGTTACTGGCTAAGGTGAATAGTGGCTCTGTTCCTGATATGATGCTATCCCTTGGGTAATTTAAATAACTTTTCTCTACTTTCTTCCCATATACAAGTAAGTGATAGAATATTTGTAATGATGTCAATTTGTAATAATGCTGACATCCCCCAAAGGGGTATCATGGCAATAATACTAAAAATGATCAAAAAGTTCTTTAAAATATTAGGTGTTATAGATAGGCTATAAACTTTATACTGGACAGATCATGTAATCTTAGTATTTCAAAGATGATTCATCAACATAAAGCTAAGTTCTCCTTGAGAAATTTAAGAATTTGCAAGCTTATGGACCTAGATTTTTATATTGATAATATGTTTTAGGCAACTGTGCCATTGAAAAAAAGCCAAAAATATCATTGGCTTTCCATTTTCACAAGATTGGCCAATTGCAGTTTTTGGATTCACTAAAACAATTCTTATTTCACTCTCCTTTCTTCTTGTGTATGTCTTTTCTTCTCTTTCTGCTTCTGAACTTCTTTTTCTCTTTTTCCTCCTCTACTGATTCTCCATTATCTTTTTCCCCCTTTTCCACTCTACTTTCTCTTCTCCTTTTCTGTTCCCACCCTCAAATTTCCCTTCTTTATTTCCTCTTTTCTTTTTATTCTCCTGTTCTCTGCCTATTCATTGGCATCTGCTCATCACCCTTCTCCTCCATCCCAGCTCCCCTTTTCTCTCTTCCTTCCTTCTTTTCTATTTCTGTAGTATTCATTGGCCCTATGCCCCTAGTCATTAGTGAAAGCTCAATAAATGTGATTGAAACATTTTTTAAATCCCATAATTTTAGAGGTTATATCATGATTACGATCTTGAGGAATAGAGGAGAGAAGAGAAAAATGATTTTTCCACAAAGTTGAAATTGAGAGTATACTCTGAGATAACAAAAAGAAATGGGTGATAATTCAGAATTTCGGTGTCATAGATCAGGCAGAAAGGAAAGCAAGTAGGAGAGGAAATTACCCTAAGATAGAAATGAAAGCAGATTCCTAGCTTTTAATAAAATTGAGAACAAGAAAACCAAGAGGAAAAGATATACCCTCAAGAAAGAAAACCAAAGAAAATTTCTTAGCTCCATACCCTCCAGGGAAGGTGGGAAGGTTGCAGTAACTGAGGTGAGATTGTTAAACAGGAAGGTGGACCACAGGACAAGGGAAGCAAAGGCATATAAACACATTTTAAATGAAGGAAAGCTACTAATATGGGGTACTGGGAAGATTTGAAACTATATTTTCTGCAGATGCTTTCCTTCCATAAAACCAGCATTTCCTCTAGACTAGTATATTCCATAAAATGGGATTTGCAGGCAGTCATTAAAATGAGATTTGGGGATTGTCTGTTTAATTTAATACCTATATTATTCTTGTCCTTCATGCACCTGCATAATTGACTTGGTTGAATTAGACAATCTTTGGAAAGTAAAATACTTTAGAAGGTGAAATCCCATTTGGAAGTAGTAGTATGCTGGTATTTAAGAGATTTTATTACAATATACTTTGGTTTAGCCAAGAAAGCTCCCATCTCTGCTTATTAAGGTCTAATACAGCAGCTTGAGGTCTAGGTGAAATCCCCAGGGAATACTGCTAGAATTGTCATTGTTAGCAAAAATGAGATCACCAAGCTTGAGGCATTATAAAATATATGTGTGTGTATATACATGCATACAGTTATGTGTTTGTATGAATAGATTTTTTTCCATGTATGGCCAATGATTATAAGTGGGAAAAGGGCTAGGGTAAGGGAGAATATTCAGTGTTTGTTGCTTTGTTGTAAAACAGTAAAAAATGAGCTATGGCTATGACCCATTTGTTAGGGCTTAGTAATATTTTCATAGACATAAAATGTTGAAACTAGAAATGACCTTAGGCATCACTTATTTGAAATCCTCATTTTATATATGAGGAAACTCAGGCAACAAAAGATAAAGTTACTATTCTGAAGTCATAAATAGAGCCAGTCATGGAGCCAGTATTGTTACCAGTTCTTCTAGCTTGTGATATCATTTGACCAATGTGATATCATTTGGTGGAATTGATTCATTGTAGTGGAATTTAGTCTATTAATTTAATGTATTGCTGATTTCCTCTCTAATCCAAAAAACTACAGGGAAACTTTTAAAACTATATAGGATCAAATACATTTAAAAATGGGGAGGACAAAAATATTTATAGCAGTTTTTTTTTTTTTTGTGACTATCCCTCTCCCTTTCTGTACTTTCTGTGACCATCCCCATCCTTTGACTTTCTAATCATGGCCTTGTGATTATTTAATTCATGTCGAGATTTAGCAATTTCATCACCTTCTTAACCTATTATAGTTCTGATCTTCCCAAACCCTGCTAAATGGACCTAGGGATAATCACACAACTATGCTTGCAGGATATACTATAAATTCATATTATCCAAATGAATTTGAGTCCTCATTGTGTCAAGGCAATCCTCACTTCTCACAAAAATTTTTGCATATCTTCTCTTTTCAGTCACACCATGCCCCCACCACATCCCAGCCATTGCCTCCACAGAGAAGTACACTATTTCTTTATTTTTAAAATGAGATAATTCACTCTGAATGCCCTCCCTTTGATCTCAATATTCCTTTGACATAATTTCCTACTCTGTCTTCCTCCTAGTCTCAATAAGGTGACCCTTGTCCTTGCCAAGATTAAACACCTTTGCTTGTATTCCTGATCCCAAGTCCTTTCACTTTCAGCATCATTCTTAACTACTGATTTTTTTCTCTATTACTTTCACACTAGACTAGTTCTCTTTCTTCTCTTAAAAATACCTTCTCTACAGCCAAGTATCCCCTCAAGTTATATTTTATCTCTCTTTCTGTAGACTCATAAACTTCTAGAAAAACTCCAAACTTTTTGAAAAGGTTTTCTACTCTTATTGTCTTTACTTCCTCTCTTCCCACTCATTTAGAGTCCCGTTTATATGGAATGTCAAAATGTGTAAATAGATAGCTAATGGAGGCCTATTGATGACTCTATCTAGAAGCTTGTACATCCTTTTCCAGGGAGACTGATTTATACCTTAAAGGGAGAAGAAGAAGAGACCACGGAACAGGCCCTCCTCTGAGGGAAGAGTACTATACTAGAATTACTTTTATATGAAAGCTCCTCCCCTCAATATTGATGATCTAGGAGCACTTTTGATTGAAAAACCAATTGCTTTCCTGTTTATAATCCCTTAAAGGAGAAGGGGGAATTTAACACTTGCCAGTTTTATTTCTTCCCACCAACTGTTAATTACATGAAATCAAATAGAAAATAGAAATTAGAGAAGTTATATAAGTTACGATATATCGGAAAATATAGAAAGCAAATGAACTCTTTAGATGGGAGTGAGAAGAGGTCTATGCTCAACCAAGAAAATTCTTGATCTCACAAAAAGGAGAAATTTCCTGATGTCTCTGGGTAGGCACGTTAGAAGTCAGTCATGTTGAAGAGTTGACTTCCCCTAAATGTCTGCAAGAGAATTTTACTATTTCTCTTCTCTGCAATGAATTCTGAGGAGAAGCTGGAGTCTCAAGAGTTTCTCTTAAAAAAGGAAAGAAGAAAGTTTCTTTGGCCAAAGGGTCAAATTAGCATTCTCTTCCACAATTAGGAGAATCTCATGCAAATTGCCCCAGGCTAGACTAGAAACCCAGGTGACATATAACCTATATTATTACAACAGTCTACTAATTGGTTTCTCTGCCTCAGGCCTCTGACCACACTAAGCAGTCCTCACAGCTGCTAAAGAGATTTTCTAGAAGTGTGAATCTATGTCATTTATCTATTCTAAAAAAACAATGACTCCCAATCACAAAGATAAGATATAAAGTCCTCTTAAAAAAATCTTTCATGAATGGATACAGCCATTCTGGAAAACAATTTGGAGCTACTCTCAAAAAGTTATCAAACTGTGCATACCCTTTGACCCAGCAGCATTTCTATTGGGCTTATATCCCAAAGAAATCATAAAGGAAGGAAAGGGCCCCACATGTGCAAGAATGTTTGTGGCAGCTCTTTTTGTAGTGGCTAGAAACTGGAAATTGAATAGATGCCCTTCAATTGGAGAATGGCTGAATAAATTATGGTATATGAATATTATGGAATATTATTGTTCTGTAAGAAATGACCAGGAAGATGATTTCAGAGAGGCCTGGAGAGACTTACATGAACTGATGCTGAGTGAAAAGAGCAGAACCAGGAGATCATTATACACGGCAACAACAGTACTATATGATGATCAATTCTGATGGACATGGCTCTCTTCAACAATGAAATGTTTCAAACCACCTCCAATTGTTCACTGAAGAAAGCCATATACACCCAGAGAGAGGGATGTGAAATGTGGACCACAACATAACATTCTCATACTCCTTGATTGATGTTTGCTTACATTGTGTTTCCTTTATCTGATATATTTTTTTGTGTAGATAAGATTTTTCTTGCACAACAATGATAAGTTTGGAAATATGTATACATATATTCGATTTGCCAATATATTAACATAATTAACATGTACTGGATATCCTGCCATCTAAGGGAGGGGTGGGGAGCTGGGGGGAAAAATTTGTAACAGAAGTGTATGTAAGGGTTATTGTTGAAGAATTACCCACACATATGTTATGCAAATAAAATAAAAAAAAGTTTAAAAAAAAATCTTTCACAGCATAGCTCCCACCTAGCTCATTGTGCATTCCTCCCCTTCTCCTACTTTATGATTCAGCCATCTTCTTTTTTTTTTCAGTACATATGACCCATGATTAAATTAAACGGTATTATCAACACTATTTCCATCACTTTTTGAGATCAGCCAGTCAACAAAATAATAAATTCAACCCTGATTTTTAGTGTTTGTCAATTTCAGAGGTATAAATGCTCACATTGAAAATCTGACAATTGTCAATGAGTAGATATTACTTATTCCCAGCATGTCTTTACATATAGCATACTACCTTTTGTCTCCATGACTTTGTGCAGCTGTCTTTCATGGTAGGGATATACTCTCTCATTATATCCACTTCATAGAATTCCTTTCCTCCTTTCATACTTAACTCAAGCACCACTTTCTACATGAAACCTGTGCTGACCTTCCCAGATGCTAGTATTCTTCCTATTACCTTGTATATTTATTTTTCTCTATATATTTGCATCATCAGAATATAACTTTCTCTTTGTACACAGAAATAGCAGTGTGGAACAATGATCAACTGTGAAAGTATTAACTACTTGGATCAATACAATATTCCATGACAATTTCAAAGGGCACATGGCAAAAAATGCTATCCACTTCCAGAACAAGAAATGATGAACTCTGAGTACAGATTAAAGCATATTGTTATTTACTTAATTTTTTGGCTTTTTTATGACAACATGGCTAACATGGAAATGTTTTGCATGACTTCACATGTATAGTAGGTAGTTTATTTCTTGTCTTCTCATAGGGGGAGTGTCTAGAGAAAGAAAGAGA
The DNA here is from genome assembly GCA_023553655.1 of Myrmecobius fasciatus. Classification (NCBI taxonomy): domain Eukaryota; kingdom Metazoa; phylum Chordata; class Mammalia; order Dasyuromorphia; family Myrmecobiidae; genus Myrmecobius; species Myrmecobius fasciatus. The sequence continues at coordinate 448,212 of JAJPUD010000522.1, forward strand.
ATTTGTAATTCAGGAAAAACAAAAATAATGTTAAAAGCACATAAGTTCCTTGTGAGGAGAATTCTGTATATTTGTATCCCCAGTGCCTAATATATAGCTTAGAGCATAGTAAGTGAATAGTAATGATGAAAAGAAAGCAGAAATACACCATTTTGCCTTTCTGGCAGAGTTTAACTGGCAAGGACAAAAATGACTAATAGAGAGTCAGAGAAGGCATTAAATTGCTCTTGATCATCAGGCCCTGGTAAACCACACCTTAAAGTACTGAAGGAATTTGTTAAATGAACTAGTAGATCTGATCACTGAGCCACTGTCTGAGATATTTGAGAGACAATGGAAAATGGAAGATGTGCCACAGGATGGATTTTCTGACCCCTTGTTGTCACAAGGAAAGTGGGTACTTGAATTTAATCACCAAGGCTTCAATTAAATTCTTCCCTAATTCTGGTATCACAATTTCCTTAGCCATTCTCCAATCAATGGGGAATGATATATTTGTAAAGTGCTTAGTTCAATGTTTGCCACATAGTAGGTGTGACATAAATGCTAGCTAATATTATTATTATCCACTTTGTTTCCAGATCTTTGCAACAACAAAAAGTATTGCTATAAATACTTTTTATATAGCTGATGATACAATTTTACCTGCCTTTTTGATCATTTCACTCTTCAAAATATAAGGAAGTATAGAATGGAAATGTTATTTTTGATCTAATTCTGTCTAATAAAGAAAATATTGCTGAAGTCAAAATTCTTAGAAACATAGAGAAACATTACCACATTGCTTAAGAATTTATGAAAGATAAGGAAAGTAAAAATCATTCACACTAGACTTGGGGAGCTCAAATTTCAAAGAGTTTAGGAAAAAGTGAGCACAATTCCTTGATCTAACATTTGATGAAAAATTTGTCCCAATACAAATAGGATAGTCTCAGAAACAAAATTCTGATGATATAAACACAAAGATTATGTTGAAGAAAAAGGAGTTATCTTGAAAGAATGTGGACACATCAAGACTTAAAAAAAAACACATAGGAAGTAAAAGCAAGGGCAAGCTATTAGAATGTATACAAAAGGGTACCATAATCCTCTGAAAATAGTATTAGGCATATTAAAATCCAGTGCTAATGAAAGAAAGCTCTTTAAAAATTTTAAAGCTATATTGAGGATAAAATTAATGTCAAAAAAGGGATAGGATGACTGGTAAGATGGCAAGATGACAATATACCAAGTCAGAGAAACTCATTTTATTTTACTTTTATTTTCACTAATAGGAAGACAGCATAATGCCACAAGAAAAGTACTGAACTTTATTGTCATGGGACTTGAGTTCAAATCCCAATTCTGCCTCTTTCTACCTAAGTGAACTTGGATAAGTCATTTAGTCTCTTTAAATCTCAGTTTCCCTATCTATAAAATTTGGGGAGTTAGACTAGGAGATATTTTAAGTCCTTTAGAATTCTAAATCTATGATAATATCTGAAAAATACCAAAGATGTTTCATCTATCATGAAATTTCATGTCAAAAAAAATTAACATTAAATCCTAAAGTAAATGAGGACACGAAAAGAGAACATTCTACTGCTCTGAGTTCACCAGGTATTTGTGAATTATACCCCAGGGCAGAGAGAGACCCTGCCAATATTATTCATCTAGCAATACCAGTCATTTTCACATTTCCATAGCCATTCTTCATAGTCCCATCTTCCAATCATCTTTTCCCCCCTCTATATTGTCTTACTTTTATGCCTGTATTCCAAATACATTAGTCCAGTGCTTTGTATTTAGAAAGCAATTAGGCTTTATATTCATTTGTTCAACAAGATTATTAAACTTCTGTTGATAATCTTGATTTTGTTATCTATTTTAAAAAACAATATTAAGTGGCAATACAATTAGCTAAACTTGCCTTGTAACTTTTGTTGGAATTATGAACTGATCCAACTCTTTTTGAGAGCAATCTGGAATTATACTCAAAGAGTTATTAAACTGCCTGTAGCCTTTGACCCAGCAATACCATTACTAAATCTACTTCCAAAGATGATTAGGGAAAAAGGAAAAGAACTCACGTTTGAAAAAGTTTATAGAAATTCTTTTTGTGGTGGCAAGGAACTGGAAATTATTGGGACGTTCATCAATTGGGAAATGGCTGAATAAATTGTGGCATATGATTGTGATAGAATACTAATATGCTATAAGAAATGATGTGTTAGAAAAACATAGAAAGCCTTGCATGAAATAATGAAGGGTGAAATAAGCAGAACCAAGAAAATATGGTATACAATGTGATTTTTTTTTACAAATTACTTTGTGAATTAATCATTTTGACTATTATAAATACCCAAATTAACTATAAATGATATATGAAAAAAGACATCATTTACATCCAGAGAAAAGGCTGATAAGTAAAATTATGTATAGAAAAATTTTACATATATATGTGTAGACATGTATGCATATACATATACATTTGTGTCTATTTGTGTATACATTGTAGCCATCTTCTAGGGCATGAGAAGGGAAGGAAAAAAGGAAAAAAAGAAAAAAAGAAATTAACATGATACCTTTATAGATACACTTTAAGGAATAGCAAGTTGCATATAATAGATTTGCAGTTTCATGTGCAATCTTTATTTTTATTATTCTATGTTATGAAAATGCTTGTCTAACTTCATAGATTTTAAATAAATAAATAAATGTATTTGAATTCATAAAATGTCATAGAAATTTTTTAGTCACTCCTTGTAAGTCTCCTTCTAAATCTCCATTATTTATTCATCTCTTTCCATTCCCTTAGCTCTTATGTGGTTATAATTAGTATGTACTTTGTTGTTTTCTGATTTACCTTCTTTCTTTCTTTCTTTTTTGCCCTGCATTATTTTATGAAAGTCTTTCCTTATTTGTTTTCTATTTCTTATATTTGTCAATTTCACTTACATTACACTATATGACCACATTACTGCAATTCAATTTGTTTAACCATTTAATTTATTTCTAATATCCTGCAATTACAAATAATGCTGCTATGAAAATCTTTGAATACAGTTGTTCCTAATAAAGCTTTCAAATTATATTCTTGACAATAGAAATACTAGGTCAAAGTAATTCTTAGAAACTTTGGTTACAATTTTTATAATGAGGATTTTTATAACCTCTTCTTTGTCAAATTGGATTCTAAAAAGATTCTATAAGATTTCAATTTCATCAGCAATGAAAAAGTACATCTGTTTCTCCACAATCTCACCAGCATTGAGTTGTATTGTTTTCAACAGTAATAGGTTGTTTTAACTTGTATATATTTTATAATAAAATTATTTTAATTTGCATCTCAATTATTTTTGACGTTAAACATTATTAGTGCTTCCTGTTTTCAAAATTATCTGGTTAATGTCTTTGATCATTTATACACTAAGTACTGGAAATTATCAGTTTTTTATAAATTTTAGTGCTTGCTGACTGACATTTAAAGTTTTTATTTGTCATATTTGTCATGAATATTTTTCTCAGTAAAAAGCAATGAATGCAAGACTTGCATTAAACTCTTACTTCTGAGACATACTATATCTGAGACCATGGGCAAACAACTTACTATCTTAATTTCCCAAGCAACTCTCTAAGACTATGGTTCTAGAAAAGTTGCTGATCTTCACTAGCAAAACAAGTTTCTTCACCAGGAATGTTCTTGTACCAGTAAAATCACAGGTTTTTAAATCCCTAAAATTACTTTTCTTTTGATCATATTGATTTTGTTGAAGTGTTTTCAAAAATATTTTCTTTAAAAAAACAATCTAGCAAATTAATCTTACTCTTAATAATTCCTTCTATTTCCTAAAGAAAAAAATAAATGCATCTCTCTTCCATAATTGAAATACATTGTCCCATTCTCTTCCATCTTTTTTATGGTTGTTGTTGTTGTTGTTATGGTTAAGTCTATTGAAATATGTGTTATAAGATGTGGGTCTGAATCTACTTCCTGTCGAATTGCTAACCAATTTCCTTAGGGTACATTTATTATCTAATCAACTCTTTCTCTAGAATTGTTTTTTTTTTTTTAATTTATTTTTTTTGATGAGGCAATTGGGGTTAAGTGACTTGCCCAGGGTTCACACTGCTAGGAAGTGTTAAATGTCTGAGGCTGGATTTGAATTCAGGTTCTCTTGACGTCAGGGACAGCACTCTATCCACTGCGCCATCTAACTGCCCCTCTAGAATTGTTTTTTAATAGGGTTAGCAAACACTAATTTTTTACATACATTTGGATATATTTCTCTTTTATTTAATGGATCAGTTCTCTAATTGTTGCTCTGCCTCATATGGTTTTGATGATAATCACTTTGTAATATGTTATAAAATATGAGATTCCAAAACTACCTTCATCAATATTATTCTCTTCAGTATTGACCTTGATATTCTTAGCCATTTGTTTTTCCATCTAAATGCTGTTATAATTTTATATAATTCTATGACAGAAACCCTTGGTATTTTGATTGCTGTTATAGTGAATATATGAATTTAGGGGACATCATTTTTACTATATTTTTCTGATCCATCCATAAAAATAGAATGCCCATTCACTTAGGTCTTTTTAAATTTATTCATTATAGTTTTATCATTGCCCTTAAATAAATAACATGTATTTTAATTAAATTAATTCCTATCATTAATAATTATTATTATCATTATAAATAAAAAGGTTCTTTAAAATTTTACTTGAGCTTTATTTGTCATAAATAAGAATGAGAATGTTTTGGAGTCTAATTTCATATCCTGTGACTTGTTTGAAATTATTTTTCTCCTTTAAAATTTTAGTTGAGACACACCTGTCAGATTGGCTAAGATGACAGGAAAAGATAATGACAAATGTTGGAGGGGATGTGGGAAAACTGGGACACTGATACATTGTTGGTGGAACTGTGAACGGATCTAACCATTCTGGAGAGCAATTTGGAACTATGCTCAAAAAGTTATCAAACTGTGCATACCCTTTGACCCAGTAGTGTTTCTATTGGGCCTATATCCCAAAGAGAGCTTAAAGGAGGGAAAGGGACCCACATGTGCAAAAATGTTTGTAGCAGCCTTTATTGTAGTGGCTAGAAATTGGAAACTGAGTGGATGCCCATCAATTGGAGAATGGCTGAATAAATTATGGTATATGAATGTTAGGAATATTATTGTTCTGTAAGAAACGACCAGCAAGATGATTTCAGAGAGGCCTGGAGAGACTTACATGAACTGATGCTGAGTGAAAAGAGCAGAACCAGGAGATCATTGTACACAGCAACAACAGGACTATATGATGATCAATTCTGAAAGACATGGTTCTCTTCAACAATGAAATGTTTCAAACCAGTTCCAGTTGTTCAGTGATGAAGAATACCATATACACCCAGAGATAGGGATATGAAATAAAATTCCTGTGTTTGTCTGGGCAGGTAGACTTCCAAAGAGTTTATATTTTCTATAGCTATTTTAAATGGGATTTCTCTTTCTATCTCTTGCTGCTGGTCCTTGTTGTAAATATACAGAAATATGATTCATGTCAGTTTATTTTATATCTTGCAATTTTGTAGTTTTTAGTTGATTTTCTAAGATTCTCTCATTATACAAATTATATCATGTGCAAAGAATAATATTTTTACCCTCATTGTCTACTCAAATTCCTTCAGTTCAATTACTTTTTCTTCTCTTAGTGCTAATGCTAACATTTCTAGTATAATATTGGATAATAGTGGTAAAAATGGACAACCTTGTTTCACCCCTAATATTACTAGGAATGCTTCTAACTCATCCCCATTACACATAATGCTTGCTGATGGTCTTATATAAATGCTGCTCATCATTTTAAGGAAAACTTTATTCCTATGCCCTCTAGTATTTTTACTAGGAATAAGTGCTATATTTTGTGTAATGCTTTTACTGAATCTATTGAGATAATCATATGGTTTGTTATTTTGGTTATTGGTATGGTTAATTATGCTCATTTTTTTATATTGAACCAGCCCTGCATTCCTTGTATAAATTCCACTTGATCACAGTGTATTATCCTATTGAAAAAAATGCTGTAATCATTTTGCTAATATTTTATTTAAGATTTTTTGCTTCAATATTCATCAGGAAATTGGTCTATAATTTTCTTTTTCTGTTTTGGCTCTTCCTGGTTTAGGTATCAACACCATATCTGTGACATAAAAAGAATTTGGTAGTACTCCTTCACCTATTTTTTTTCATATTTTTATGTATGAAAGTTTACATAGTTTTATATATAAATATCACATATGTATATATAATATATGATATATTATATATAATAATTACATATTACATAAGTAATACATATGTACTGTTGCATATTATATATAATTATATATTATATACAATATTGCATATTATTATATATAATAATATAATGTAATAATAGATTATTATAAATATATATTATATATATATATATATATATAAAGTTTTATAAAGTTTATATAGTACTGGAACTATTTGTTTTTTAAGTGTTTGATAAATTCACTTGTGAATCCATCTAGCCCTGGAAATATTTTCTGAGGTAATTGATTGATGACTTGTGCAATTTATTTTTCTAAAAAGGGATTATTTAATTATTCTGTTTCCTCTTCTGTTATTCTGGGCGATTTGCATTTTTATAAATATTCATCCATTTCAATTAGTTTGATATATTTTTGGCATAATTACCTTTATATTTTAAGTATACTCCATAATGTAAGAATTCTTTGTTATTGAAATGTTTGAAAGAATTTATATTTGTCTATCTGAACTAGATGTGTGCATGTTTTTTTCACATATGTGTGGCTTACAAATGTGTGAATAAGCAGTTCTTTCATTATTTGTTTTATTTTTTTGAACTTGGTCTACTTAAATTACTAATTTCTGGTTGTGTCAGTTTGGGCAATTTTTTTTTTGTTTCCCTTATTGTCCTTCTTATTGGTATATAGTTATGTGTAATCTTCCCTAATAGCATTCTTAATTTATTTCTTTTTATAATGATCCATTCTTTTAATATACACTTTTGTTGGTTCGCGTTTTTTTTTTTTTATTCTTGCAATTGTTTGCTAATAACATCAATTTTATTGCTCTTTAAAAAAAATCCAACCCACAATTAGGAGGAGAAGAGGAAAGGGAATGGGGGAGGCTAATAGAAGAGAGAATAGAAGTATAAGGGGAAAAGCATAAGAAAGGGGGAGGGGCTGCAAAAGGGGAGTGTTGTTTGAGGGTGGGGATGATCAGTGAATGAATACTGGGGAGGAGGGAAAGGAAGAAAGGGAAGAGGAAAATATGACTGGGGGTAAACAAGATGGCAAGAAATACAGAGTTAGTACTTTTATCTGTGAATGTGAATGGGATGAACATAATTTGTTGTTTACAAGAAACTCATTTAAAGCAGAGTGACACAGTTAGAGTAAAGGTAAAAGGCTAAAGCAGGATCTATTATGCTGCAACTGAGGTAAAAAAAAAAACAGAGGTAGTGATTCTGATCTCATATCATGCAAAAGCAAAAATAGTTCTAAGTAGAAGAGATAAGGAAGGAAGCGCCATCCTACTTAAAGATACCATAGATAATGAAGTAATATCAACATGAAACATAATATGAACCAAATGGTATAGCATCCAAATTCCTACAGGAGAAATTAAGAGAACTGCAAGAATTCAACAGCAAAACTAGTAAGGGATTTCAACCTTGCTCTCTGAGAACTAGATAAATTGAACCACAAAATAAACAAGAAAGAAATTAGGGAGGTAAATAGAATTCTAGAAAAGTTAGGGATGATAGAAAACTGAATGGAGACAGAAAGTAATATACTTTTTTTTCTCAGCAGTACCTGGAACCTATACAAAATTGACCATGAATTAGAGCATAAAAACTTCAAAATCAAATGCAGAAAGACAGAAATAGTAATTGCATTTTTCTCAAATCATGTTGCAATAAAAATTACATGCAATAAAAGGCCAGGGGAAAATAGACCACAAATTAATTGGAAAGTAAATAATCTAATCCTGAAAAATGAGTGGATGAAACAACAAATCATAGGCGCAATCAATAATTTCATCCAAGAGAATGACAATAATGAGACAACATACCAAAATTTGTGGGATGCAGCCAAAGTGCTTTTTAGAGGAAATTTTATATCTCTAGATGTTTACTTGTATAAAAAAGAGAAAAAGAAGATCAATGAATTGGGCTTGCAACTGAAAAAGCTAGAAAAAGAACAAATTAAAACTCTCAATTAAATACCAAATTTTAAATTCTGAAATAAAAAAGGAGATTAATAAAATTGAAAGTAAAAAAGTTGTTGAATAAATAAATAAAACTAAGAGTTGATTTCATGAAAAAAAAAACAAAATAGATATATCTTTAGTTAATTTGATTAGAAGAAGGAAAGAAAAAAATCAAATTGTCAGTCTCAAAAATGAAAAGGGAGAACTTTGCACCAATGAAGAGGAAATTCAAGCAATAATTAGAAGTTATTTTGCCCAACTGTATGCCAATAAATGTCATAATCTAAGTGAAATGGAGGAATATTTACAAAAAATATAGATTGCCCAGATTAACAGAAAAGGAAATAAATTACTTAAATAATCCTATTTTAGAAAAAGAAATAGAACAAGCTATTAATCAAATCCCTAAGGAAAAAACCTCCAGGGCCAAATGGATTTATATGTAAATTCTACCAAACATTTAAAGAACAATTAATTCCAATACTATGTAACCTATTTGAAAAAATAGGGAGAGAAAGAATTCTACCAAATTCCTTTTAACACAAATACTGTGCTGATACCTAAACAGAGAAAGAAAATTATAGATCAATTACCCTAATGAATATTGATGAAAAAATCTTAAATAAAATATTAGTAAAGAGATTACAGAAAGTTATCCCCAGGATCATATACTATGACCAAGTCGGATTTATACCAGGAATGCAGGACTGGTTCAATATTAGGAAAATTATTAGTATAATTGACTATATTGATAACCAAACTAATAAAAATAATATGATTATTTCAATAGATGCAGAAAAAAAATTTGATAAAAACCAACACTCATTCCTATTGAAAACACTAGAGAGTATAGGAATAAGTGGGATTTTCATTAAAATAATCAATAGAATCTATTTAAAACCATCAGCAAGCATCATATGTAATGGGGACAACGTAGAACTATTCCCAATAAGATGATGGGTGAAACAAGATTGCCCCCTATCACCATTACTATTCAATATTGTATTAAAAAGGTTAGCTTTGGTAATAAGAGAAGAAAAAAAGATTAAAGTAATTAGGTAATGAGGAAACCAAATTATCACTCTTTGTAGAAGATATAATGCTATACTTAGAGAACCTTAGAGAATCAACTAAAAAACGACTATAAACAATTCACAGCTTTAGCAAAGTTGCAGGCTACAAAATAAATCCACATAAATCATCAACACTTTTATATACTTAAAAAAAGTACAGCAGCAAGAGATACAAAGAGAAATTCCATTTGGAATAAATGTAGATAATATAAAATATTTGGAAATCTATCTGCCAAGCCAAAGTCAGGAACTATATGCACATAACTACAAATAAAGTCACATCTAATCTCTTGGAAAAATACCAAGTGTTCATGAGTAGGCTGAGCTACTTTAAACAAAATAAAAACAACATTACTACCTAAATCAATCTACTTATTCAGTGCCACACCAATCAAACTCCCAAGAAATTATTTCACAGAGCTAGAAAAAAATAACATTCATCTGGAAGAACAAAAGATCAAGAATTTTAAGGGAATCAATGGGAAAAAATGCAAATAAAAATGGCTAACTGTGCCATATCTAAAACTATATTACAAAACAGCAGTCATAAAAACCATTTGGTAGTTCTTAAGAAATACAGTAGTTGATCAGGAGAATAGGTTTGGTTCACAGAACAAAATAGTCAATGACTATAGTAATGTAGTGTTTGACAAACCCAAAGACCATAGATTGGGGGATAAGAACTCACTATTTGACAAAAACCTCTGGGAAAATAGGAAATTGGTATGGCAGAAACTAAGCATTGACCCATACCCAACACCATATTCCAAGATAAGACCAAAATAGGTTCATGATTTGGACATAAAGAGTGATATTATAAGCAAATCAGAAGAACAAAGGATAGTTTACTTCTCAGATCTGTGAAGAAGGAAGTAATTTGTAGCCAAAGATGGAAATAAATTAAATTCATTTTTTTATCTTTTATATCACTTTTATTTTTTTTATTTTTTAATACTTTTTATTTGCAAAACATATGTATGGGTAATTCCTAAATATTAACCCTTACAAAGCTTTCTGTTACAAATTTTTCCCCCCTACTCCCCACCCCTCCCCTAGATAGCAGGATATCCACTATATGATAATTATGTTAGAATACTTAAATCGAATATATGTATAGTTATTGCCACACATCATTTTTTTTGTTCAGGAGAAATCGTATCTATAAGAGAGAATAATCTGATAAAGGAAATACAATGCAAGCAAACATCAATAGAGAACATGAAAATGTTATGTTGTTGTCCACATTTCACATCCCTCTCTCTGGGTGTATATGGCCTTCTTCACTGAACAATTGTAATTGGTTTGAAGCATTTCATTGTTGAAGAGAGTCATGTCCATTAGAACTGATCTTCAGGGGCAGCTAGGTGGTGCAGTGGATAGAGCATCAGCCCTGAAGTCAGAAGGACCTGGATTCAAATCTGGTCTCAGACACTTAACATTCCCTAGCTGTGTGACCCTGGGCAAGTCACTTAACCTCAATTGCCTCAGCAAAAAGCAAAAAATAAAATAAAATAAAAAAGAACTGATCTTCATATAGTACTGTTGTTGCCGTGTACAACAATCTCCTGGTTCTGCTCATCTCACTCAGCATCAGTTCATGCAAGTCTCCCCAGGCCTCTCTGAAATCGTCCTGCTGGTCGTTTCTTACAGAGCAATAATATTCCATAACATTCATATGCCATAATTTATTCAGCCACTCTTCAATTGATGGGCATCTACTCAATTTCGAGTTTCTAGCCACCACAAAAAGAGCTTCCACAAACATTCTTGCGCATGTGGGGCCCTTTCCTTCTTTTATGATTTCTTTGGGATATAAGCCCAATAGAAACACTGCTGGGTTAAAGGGTATGCACAGTTTGATAACTTTTTGAGCATAGCTCCAATAAATTCATTTTTTTAAAAATTGAATACAAAATGGATAATTTTGAGTATATTAAGTTAAAAAATTTTTGTACCAAAAAAAACTAATAAAGACAAAATTAGAAGGGAAGCAATAAACTGGGGGAAAAATTTACATTCAGGTGTTCTGATAAAGGCCTCATTTCTAAAATAGTGAATTGACTCAAATATATAAGAATTCAAGAAGTGATAAATGGTCAAAGGATATGAACAATTTTCAGATAAAGAAATTAAAACCATTTCTAGTCATATGAAAAGGTGCTCTAAATCATTATTGATCAGAGAAATGCAAATTAAAACAACCCTGAGGTATCACTACACACCTTTCAGATTTGCTAAAATGACAAAAAAGATAATGATGAATGTTGGAGGGGATGTGGGAAAACTTGGGGCACTAATACATTGTTGGTGGAGTTGTGAACTGGTCCAACCATTCTGGAGAGAAATTTGGAAATATACTCAAAGGACTATCAAATTGACCATATTCTTTGATCCAGCAGTGTTTCTACTGGGCTTGTATCCTAAAGAGATCATAAAGGAGGAAAGGGTACCCATATGTGCAAAAATGTTTGTGGCGGCTCTTTTTGTATTGGCAAGAAACTAGAAACTGAGTATATGCCCATCAATTGGAGGATGACTGAATAAGTTGTGGTATATAAATACTATGGAAAATTATTGTTCTATAAGAAACAATCAGCAGAATGATTTCAGAGAGGCCTCAAGAGACTTAAATGAACTGAGGCTAAGTAAAATGAGCAGAATCAGGAGATCCTTGTATACAGCAACAACACAATTATACAATGATCAATTTTGATGGACATGGTTCTTGTCAAAATAAAATGATTGAGGCCAGTTCTAATGGCCTTGTGATGAAGAAATTCATCTATACCGAGAGAGGACTGTGGGGAGTGAGTGTGGATCACAACATAGCATTTTCACTCTTTTTATTGTTGTTTGCTTGCATTTTGCTTTCCTTCTCATTTTTTTCCCTCTTTGGCTTGATTTTTTTTGTGCAGCAAGATAATTGTATAAATATGTATGCAAATATTGGATTTAATATGTTTTTTTTTACCATGTTTAACATATATTGGATTACTTGCCATCTAGGCAAGGGGTTGGGGGGAAGGAAGGGAAAATTGGAACACTAGATTTTGCAAGGTTTAATGTTGAAAAACTATCCATGCATATGTTTTGAAAATAAAAAGTTTTAATTAAAAAAAAAACATTGGTTTTATTTTTCAAATGTTCTTTTGATTTATTTTTTAATTTATTTCTATCTTTAACTTTGTAATAATAATTTTCCATTCATTAGATAATACAATAATTAAGTACATTAGAAAATATTAACAACCCAGGAAAAACAGCTAAATATAACAATAGGGAACTTTGTTATTCCAAATAAAACAAATCTTAAAAAAATTAATAATAAGAAAATCACAAATATGAATTACTTAATAAATACATTGTAATTAATATCTCTAGGGAAAAAACTAAATGGGATAATCAAGGGATTATATTCTTTTCAAGTCCATATGATATATTCACAAAAATTATAAGCATAACTTCAAGTTTTTAAGAAAAGAAGGTGGGTCATTTATTACTTTCTAGAACAATGAACATCATTTTGATTCTTGGCAAAATACTAAAATTAGAGAGGGAATCAATGATAATTTCAGGTAATCATGGGTTCATCAAGCAGGATTGAGATCATGACAGGTTAACCTCACTTTCAATTCTCACAGTGTTACTAGATGAGAATATCTAGATAATGTCATACACAAAGTCTACCTGAACTTCATCAAGATATTGGACAAAGTTTCTTATAATGCCCTCATAGTCAAAGTGGAGAAATAGGGATTAAATGGAGAATCTATAATAGTTGTATTTTAGTTGTCTTAGGTAGATTCAGAGTGAATTGAATAAATCAGTGTCAAACTGGAATGGATTTAAATTTAGTACTCCAGAAACATACCTTGAATGCTGGTTTGTTCAATATTCTTTTTTATCAGTGACTTGTATGAAGGGACAGAAGAAATTCTTAATTTAGGGAACTATATGAGTTTGGGAGAAATACACAAGATTTAGGAAAATGGAATTCAGTACCAAAAATAATCATAATAGATTAGATTCATGAGCCAGTTGTCATAAGATAAAACGATATGGGGGTAACTAAAGTTTTAAGAGTTCTTAGGCCCCCAAATGTAATTTATATAGGTAAGTATATTTGGATAAGGCATAGATAGTTACAGTTAATCCAAAAAAAGACTTGGGGGTTTAATGAGCTGCAATGTCAATAACCATTAACAATGTAGTAGCTCCTCCTCCAAATGTAATACAATTATTCCAAGCTGGTAATCATGAATCCCTTTTCTCTATTTTGAGCTCCTTTATGAGAGTTCAAATTTTTCCTCTAGGCATAAGGGACATGTTTGTCTTTCCTTATTCCAAATGCTTACTTTCTCTTTTTACATAAATCTTTTGAAATGTATTATCCTCTCAGATTTTCTAGTTGTATTTTACTTATTGTGAATACCATTGGAAGAAGAAAAAAAGAAAGGAAAACATCTTCAGAGAAGAGACAAAGATAAATCTAAAACTGAAATGTTTTGTTTAAATGAACTGGGGGCTTGGAGCTAACAAAACAAAAAGGAAACCATAGATTCTTTGACACTATTTCCTAGATTGAAGAAGTACTTATGCTGGGAAACCCATTTAGACAATTAAAGAGTAGAAGCTATGGGCAAATAGGAGTGGTTTAACAATCCTCAAAACCCCACTAATTCCTTAATGGTTATACCATCAATTATTTCATTTGATACTCATAACGAGGGAAGTATTACAATTTCTATGTTATATGGGAAAAAACTAAGACTTAATGAATTTGAATGACTTGCCCATGTTTACAAAACAAGTGAAAATACAGATATTTCTTATACCAAATTCAATAACTAATCAATGAACTGTTTCAGGAGACAGTAAGTTATCAGATATGTCTGGACAAGATGACTCAGATAGACCTTCAATTATGAGATTCTATTTATTATTGATTCTATCCTATAACAATTACCTTTCTTTGCAATTCCAAAATATTTTTTAATATTTGAGGCATCTCTTTCATCAACATTTCTTTTCTGCCTCATCTAAATTGCTTTGTGAGTAGATAATATTCCATACATATCCTAGATCAAATAATTGTAAAGCCTATGAATTATAGCCATAGAAATCGTATGGGTATCTTTGTCCATAAAGGGGGAAAATAAGGCTTATGAAATATTCATCATTGCAAATTCAAGAGAAACTGATTGGAAATATATTTTCAATGACTTGTGGAAACGCTGAATCTTTCAAAGCTTCATGATGATGAAAGCACACTGCTGGCACCTGGGCTCACTTTGGTGCAGGCAAAGATTATGCTTGACCTGAAGTACAAAGCTTTATTTTCTCTAAGATAATGTTTATTTTATATTGTAGCAGAACAAAGTCTTACCATCTGTCTGCCAATTCAGAATGAAGCTAACAACAGAAGTTAGAAGACTCTTAGGCTTGGGAAAATTTTTGCTAAATCCCATGATTAATAGATCTTTCTTATCATAATTTCCCAAAGTAGATTGACTTATGAAATATATTTGGAGTCATATACTTCTAAAAAAAAAGAGCAATTCCTATCTACTTATAAAATCCACTATTAAAAAAACAAACAAACAAAAGTTTGTGGAGGGGCAGGAATAGCTACAGCCTAGTATTCAAAATTATCCAATAATTGAATGGATTAGTTGTCTAGTTATTATAAGTTTAGGTTGGCTTGAATAGAAGATCTATATTAAAGTATCATTCAAAAAGATAGAAGGTTATCATCTACACTGGAAGAACAAACTGGATGGAAAACACAAATTGTCCAGATTATAACATATATAAGGATGAACAGTTTTTTGAGTTGGATTATCAGTACAAAATACTCTGGAGAGTCAGTGAAGTTGGATACTTAACTAGGCTCAAATTTGTATTAAAGGACACTGGTCTATGTCCAATTTGAAAAATTGTATTGTTCTTTCTGTATTCCCAATCTTGTTCTTGAGAAGAAGAAGGAGGAGGAAGAAGAGGAAGAGGAAAAGGAAAAAGAAGAAGAGGGGGAGAGGAAGAGGAGGAAGAGGAATAAGAAAGGAGGAAGAGGAGCAGGAAAAAAGAAGAATCTCCAAGTGTTCCAGGGTTAAAAATTAATTAAGGAACACTACAATGTTAGATAGTAAGATATAAAGCAGATGCAAATCCTCTTACAAAGGCACATAGAATTATATATCTTGAGCTGAGAAGAACCTCAAAGGCCATCATTTCTAAATCGTTTGCTTTACAGATGAAGAAACTAAGGCATTAAGAGGTTTCATGATTTTCCCAACATCATATGGCTAGTATCTGAAAGAGAATTTTAAGTCTTCTTGAATCCAAGTTCAATGCCCTTTATACTTAGCACAAGAATTGCTCTGGATAAGAAGCTGAGAATGACTTTTGGTCTGCATAGGTAGAGCAAGTAACTATGCAGCCATTACAGGTTTATCAAGGTCTTGAGTACTGATGTCTGTGAGATAGAGAGACAGACACAGGCAGAGAGACAGAGACAGAAATGGAAGAGACCAAATGTTAAGGGTATCATCCTTCTCTTGATTGAGTACAGTTCTTTTATTACTTAATTATGTTCTTTGAAGGGAGCTCTTGAAGAACGATTTAGCACATGGCTTGCTCTGACATATTATTATTTTGATACCTGAACATTGATTCAGGTGTAGCCATAATCCAAGTCATATAGTGATGACTCATTAGGGAACAAACATACTAGTCCATCTAAAAGTTTTAAACCAATCTCAAGGTCCTTGATATCTTCTTTTGTTGTCATCAATGATCTTCTCTTCTACCTTATATTTATCTCCTAGTTCTCTTTTAAATGGGAATAGCTAAAAATTAGCTTTAGGGAAGGTGATGAAAAAAATAAGATCTCATGGAAGCCATGGGGAAGAATTGGAGACTAATCAAAAGGGTTGACATGTGGAAAAGAAGATAGAAGTCTGCTCGGAACATTTGAGTTGCTCAAATTGCACCCGAGTGTATTGCCAACTGTCAGCAGCACTGTATGGAGCAGATGAGCAGGTGCAAGAATGTGATTATGAGGGACATGATGACAGTCCTATGCCAGTCACATTTTTCTCACAGGGTGTCCTGCTCATCTGTTATATATTTAAGCATTTTTATTAGGCGTTTCAGAGATTTTTAAGCTATTTAGATCATTTAAGGTTTTGTATCCCTGAACAGATGGTAAAAATGGCGAGTGTGTATGTAGTTGGGCATGTGTGTTGGAGGAGGTGATGGACAAGTGGTAAGGGCAATGAGAAAAGGGTGGCATCCTCCCACATGTCAACTCTTTCCTCCATCATCACTGTGCCTCATCCATAAGCTTCCTAACTCTAATATATCCTCCCATTATGTTTATACTTGTGCTCTTTCCGTGGTCCCTCTTGCCATGCTAAGACATTTGAAGTGAGAAAAGCTTTCCACCTCCTGAGGTCTCTGACAAATTTTATATCTCTGTTTCTTGGGGACAATATAGGGGAAAAAAGAGTGAATAGGACAAAAAATAAGTAGAAGTTGGCTTCTGACAGTGATGATACACTTTAGGATTTAAGGTGAAGTGCTTCTATGGAACTAGGAAGGAAGGAACTAGGGGAGCAGAGAATTTCCAGGCACCTTTAAGCTAAAGTGCTTCTATGATAGAAAGGAACTGAGGAAGTATAGAATCTCCAGGCACCCTAACACATCATAGATTTTTACTGGCAAAGGTGGGATAGAGATAAGGAAAGGAAATAGACCCATGATTTCAGTGGCATAGGGAATTCCCATATGAATATACTCTTTCTACTAATGCAATTTAACATCTTCTTTGCAGAGAGTTGTCTAATGCTAAAATACTAAATTAAGTCCAGGGTCATAGCCAGTAATTTTCAGATGTGGTACTACATTCTCTCTTTTCCCCTCTCTTCTCTCTCCTTTTTCTCCTCCTCTTCCTTTGCCTCTTCCTTCCCTTCCTCCTCCTTTTTCTTCTCCTCCTCTTTCTTCTCTTCTTTTTTCTTTTTCTTATTCTTCTCCTCCTCCTCTTCTTTCTTCTCTCTGTCTCTGTCTGTCTCTCCTCCCCCACTTGTTTTCTCTGTGTGTGTGTCTCTGTCTCTGTCTTTCTGTCTCTCTCTGTGTCTGTCTGTCTGTCTCTCTCTTTCTCTTTCCCTCCCCCCCTCTCCCTTTCTCATAGATGTCAATACCCAATATACACCAGTAATAGATAGATCTACAAGAACTACTTTCACAATGACCACACCCAGATAGGTGAGTATGCTTCCTGGCTCTCCTTAGAGACCCAGTTCTTAAATCCAGAGATAAAACAATGAATATATTTGGAGAAAATCTTAATAGTAATCTTATGTCCCTCAGTTCAGATCCAAAGACTAGTTAAGTGGAGCCAAAGACAAATAGGCAACAAAATTAAGAGAATTTTAACATACTCTACTTTGTGAAGAACCAAATTCTTTGTTGAATGAAGCTGTTAACTTAATGAAAGAATGCCTCAAATAAGTATGTGACTCAAACCTGACAGACAAGGATGTGTTCATTCTACCTCCCCAGACCTTTGGTGATACCAGGGCACCTGTCCCTGAAATGGCTTCTATCATCTGAGGTAGACATGGTCAGTGGCAACCCCAGATCCCACTGTCTTCAAGGTAAATATAGACACACATTATGTGTAGCCTCAAGCCAACCAAAGAATAGTTTGAATAAGGATATCACTCTAGAAAATATTATGGTTATTTATGTAAATCATAATGATACCAACTCCTCTATCTGTCTCTTGCTTAAGTCCCTTAGTTTTATATAATCTTCAAGGGGGAGACATTACTCAATTATCAGCATCCCTCTGCAGCCAGGAATTGCCCCATCTACTCCTATGGGTTGTATTACCAGCAGATTCCATACACAAATGTCAAGTTCTATGCATTGATGCATTGATCCCTTGTTCCTTTGCATGACAACCCTGAATCCTTGTAATCTAGCTTGCTCTACATCTATCATTTTGAATGTTGTTTTGTTTTATTTTAATGAGTGTCTTGAGAAGGACCACCCTTTTGTCCCTTCTACCTATGTACTGGGAAGTAGGAATACACTTCCTTCTGGCCCCTTAGTAGATAGAGCTAAGAACAAATTCCTTTGATCTCTTATGCTTGGACCACTCTCTATCCCTTTATTGTGGCTACAATAAGGAAGGCAAGGCTGTTGAACGTCTTAAGTAGAAAGTAGCAGCTATTGCTAGTAGGAATACTAAGGTATCAGTCTCTCTTTGACACTGGAACTTTCTGAAGCTAGCATTGTAGGAGCAGGAATATGTAGAGCTTTTCTACTGGTATCTGAAGGCTGGCCAACACAAAGTGTCCATGAAGGACTTGTTTTTTGTTCATTTTTGTTTTTGTTTGGAAGAAAAAAGAGTAAACCAGTGTCAGGAACTTGGAATGCAGTAAAATTAAAAGTTGAAAAGAAAAATAGCCATATCCCATTATAGAAAGACTTTCCCTCCATCTTCTGCCTTGTCATAAGATCCCTATGGGAAGGGAAGAAGAGAAGGAAAGATTTATTGAGCACCTACCATGTGCTAAGGACATTCAAAATATTATCTCATTTATCCTCACAAGCCTAGGAGGTAGATGCTATTAGTATTTCCATTTTACAAATGAGGAAACTGAGGCACAGATTAACTGACCTGTCTAGGATCAAACTGCTAGTAAGTGTTTTAGACCAAATTTGAACTTAAATCTTCTTGACTGCAGGCCCAGTAACCTATGCACTCTCCCACCTCATTGCCTATGGGAGGAGGCAGATATAGTTTTGAAAGAGAGGTATGTTTAGGAGTGTCAGGAAGTAACTTCAAAGCTGGTATCTATTATTTGATGGTTTCAGAAAAACAGTGATTGCAGTAAAAAAGAAAGGTGATTCAGTGGTTGTGATGAGAGTATTTTCTCTTTGTGCCAACATTAGAGTGAGAAATAGAAGTCTACAAAGAATGAATGCAATGTTTGAATGCTTGGGATTGACAAAGTAGTAAAAGGTTCAATATGGACAAATGGAAAGCTTGGCAGTGTTTAGAAGGTTGTGTGTTGAAACCAGAGGGAGTGAGATTATAGATTGTGAATGAATATAGAATTGACTTATTTGCTAGAGATATTGCTCTGTGCCCAAACTCACAAGGAGTAAATACTATCAGAGACTGACCTGTGATAAAAATCCTTCAAAATTAGAAACTGTTTAATGAAATATAGATACTTTTCTCTCTCTCTCTCTCTCTCTCTCTCTCTCTCTCTCTCTCTCTCT
>JAJPUD010000522.1:467921-480019 GCA_023553655.1 Myrmecobius fasciatus
TCTGTCTCTCTCTCTCTCTCTTTTTGCATGTGTTATATATGTGTGTGTTTGTGTGGGTATATAAATTGTGGGCTTCTGCACTCCCTCCTCCCTAAAGTTTCAGACATAATCCTAGGACTTGGGAGAGGGAGAATCAGAGACAGATTGATATAGTGTACTGAGAATTGTCAGCCAGATAGGATCTAATTATTGCTTAAGAAAAATAGCATGTTCATAGAGATTTAGCATTCTTGACTGCCTTTGCCTGCCTTTCTCCACTTATGTCCCCTTATCTTGTATATGCCTCCCTGGAAATTTTGTGTGCTGGATTATGCTGCTAGTTGCTTGAGGTCTTGACTTCAGAAAACACTAATGGTACATAGGAATGTTGAATTCATAAGTATGGCAAAAGCTTTAATAGTGAAATTCCTTATGAATGAAGCAAAGAACCCATATGTACTCAAATAGTAATATCAGTTCTTATTGTAATAGCAAAGAATTGAGAACTAAAATGCCCATTAACTGAGGGATGGCTAAACAACATGGTATATGAATGTTATGGAATACAATTGTGACCACAAAGAATGATGAAGGAATGGATTCTGAGAAATCTGGGAAGACTTGTATGAAATGTGGGGGATTTGTACAATACCAGTGAATGGGACCTGACGAAGATTTCTCAAAGGCTGTAAGATCTTAGGCCTAAGTTTCAAGAACACACATTATCCCTATTCTTAGAGGGCTGTAGAACAGAAAAGGTCAGATGCTAGGTCTAAGCTTTGGGAAATAATGACTAATAGGAAGTAGACAGTGTTGCTGACCATTGTTCAAGGGTTACTTCCTTTGCAGTCCATCCAATGAATTTAAAAATCAACAGGCAGTGGGATTGTACCCAAGTCTTTGCTATATAATTCATTCCCTGTCTGTGGCACAGGGCCACAAACCATGCTGGGTTGCTCATTTGGTGTGCTTGGATCTCTCCTTGCAAGGACTGAATAAATACTTTGCATTTGTACCTGAAGATGCTTCTGAATAGTTAATTTGGGTAAGAGGGTCTATTGCCTCATCCCACACACCAGTAACATTTTTTAATTATAACTTTTTGTTTTCAAAATATACACAAAGATAATTTTGGACATTCACCCCTATAAAATCCTGTGCTCTAATTTTTTTTCTCTCCCTTATTCCCACCTCCTCCCCCAATCAGCAAGTAATCCAAAATATGTTAAACATATACAGTTCTTCTATACCTATTTCCACAAATAATTCTGCACAAGAAAAATCAGATCAAAAAGGGGAAAAATGAGAAAGAAAATAAAATACAAGCAAACAACAACAAAAAGAGTGAAAATACTATGTAGTGGCCCACATTCAGTTCCCACTGTCCTTTCTCTGGGACCAAATGGCTTTCTTCATCACAAGACCATTGGAACTGGTCTGAATAACCTCATTCTTGAAAAGAAGTGTGCCTGTTAGAATTGATCTTCATATAATCTTGCTGTTGCCATGTCTAATGATCTTCTGGTTCTACTCACTTCACTTAGCATAAGTTCATGCAAGTCTTGTCAGGCCTCTCTAAAATCATCCTACTGAAGATTTCTCATAGAACAATAATATTCCAAAACATTCATATACCATAACTTGTTCAGCCATTAGCCAATTGATGGGCATCCACTCAGTTTCTAGTTTCTTGACACTACAAAAAGAACTGCTGCAAACATTTTTGCACATGTGGGTCTCCTTTCCTCCTTGATGATCTCTTTAGGATACAAGCCCAGTAGAAACACTGCAGTTTTCCCACATTCCCTCCAATATTCATCATTATCTTTTCCTGTCATTTTAGTCAATCTTAGAAGAGTGTAGTGGTACCTCAGAGTTGTCTTAATTTGCATTTCTCTGATCAATAATGATTTAGAACACCTTTTCATATGACTAGAAAAGGTTTTAATTTCCTCATCTGAAAATTGTTCATATCCTTTGACTATTTATCAACTGGAGAATGAATTCTTGAATTCTTATAAATTTGAGTCAATTCTCTATTTTAGAAATGAGGCCTTTATCAGAATCTTTGAATGTTTATACTTCCCTTCCAATCTTGTCTGCATTAGTTTTTGTTTGTACAAAAACTTTTTAACTTAATATAATAAAAATTATCCATTTTACATTCAATAATGTACTCCAGTTCTTCTTTGGCCACAAATCCCTTCCTTCTCCACAGATCTGAGAGGTAAACTATCCTTTGTTCTTCTGATTTGCTTATGATATCACTCTGTGTCTAAATCATTAACCCATTTTGATCTTATCTTAATATGCAGTAAGTGTTGGTCAATGCCTAGTTTCTAACATACTAATTTCCAATTTTCCCAGCAGTTTTTGTCAAATAGTGAGTTCTTATCCCCAAATTGAAGGTCTTTGAATTTGTCAAACATTAGTTTGACAATAGTCATTGACTATTTTGTCCTGTGAACCAAACCAATTCCACTGATTAACTACTTTATTTCTTAGGAAGTATCAAGTGGTTTTGATGACTGCTGCTTTGTAATATAGTTTTAGATATGGCACAGCTAGGCTACCTTTATTTGCATTTTGTTTCATTAATTCCCTTGAAATTCTTGACATTTTGTTCTTTCAGATGAATGTTATTATTTTTTCTAACTGTGAAGTAATTTCTTGGGAGGTTGATTGTTATGGCACTGAAAAAGTAGATTAATTCAGGTAGTATTGTCATTTTATTATATTAGCTTGGCTTACCTATGATCATTTGGTATTTTTCCAAGAGAATAGATATGACTTCATTTGTGTGGAAAGTGTTTTGTAATTGTATACATATAATTCTTGACTGCCTTGGCAGGTAAGACTCCCAAATAATCTATATTATCTATAGTTATTCTAAATGGAATTTCTCTTTGTATCTCTTCCTGCTAGACTTTGTTGGTAATATATAAAAATGCTGATGATTTATTCGGATTTATTTTATATCCTGGAAGTTTGCTAAAGTTATGAATTGTTTCTAGAAGCATTTAGTTGATACTCTAGGATTCTCTAAGTGTAACATCATATCATCTGCAAAGAGTGATAATTTGGTTTCCTCCTTACCTATTGTAATTCCTTTGATCTCTTTTTCTTCTTTTATTGCCAATACTAACATTTCTAATACAGTATTGAATAGTAATGGTGATAGTGGGCAACCTTGTTTCACTCCTGATCTTGCTGGGAATGGTTCTAGTTTATCTATCTTCACTTGAGCAGCCTGATTTCAGGAAAGCCTAAGTGAAGTGAGTAGAACCAAGAGAATATTGTACACAGAAACAACAAGCTTATGTGATTATCAACTGTGTTGAACTTGGATTTTTACAACAATGAGGTCACTCAAGGCACTTCCAGTAGACTTGTGATGGAAAGGGCCATCTGCATCCAGACAGAGGACTATAGAGACTGAATATTGATCAAAGCATAGTTTTTTCACCTTATTTTGTTGTTGTTTTCTTATTTTTTCTTTTTCATATTTTTTATTTTAATCTGATTTTTCTTGTACAGCATAACAAATATGGAAATATGTTTAGAAAAATTACATGTTAAACCTATATTGGATTACTTGCTTGATGCAGGGGGAGGAAGGAGAAAAATTAGAAACACAAGGTTTCACAAGGGAGAATGATGAAAACTATCTTTGCATGTATTTTGAAAAATGAAAAGTTATTATTATGAAAGAGAAAGAGAGAAAGAGAGAGAGAAAGAGTGAGAGAGAGTGAGAGAAAGTGATAGATAGAGAGAGAGAGAGAGAAACAGAGAGAGAGAGAGAGAGAGGTGATCAATGTATGTGGGACAGTATCATCCACAAAAACAATCAGAGACTCTCAGAGTAAGCAAAAGCAAAAAAGGGATTTATTACAATATCTTAGAAAGGGTATCTCCCATCTGACAAGGTGTTTGTTAGTAGAGGAATTGAAAAGCATCATTTCTCAACACAAGATTAAATAGCCTAAAAACAGAAGTTCCCCCCAAACCCCAACCCCTTAGGCTGGCCTTTTCTACCATTATTTGGGGAAGTCCAGGCTTATATTCTAATCACGAAAATCTAATCCAGAAACAAAAGAATATAAGTCAGTAATAATGAACTCTTAATTGATGTTTCCCTAGAGAAGGGATATACAAGCAAATATAAAATTCAAAGCCATTATCAGCTAATTAAGGGTTAGTGGGATAACAGGACCAGACAACACTTCCAACTTTTACCTATAGTCCCATTTGTTATTATAAAATCTCTTGTCACAATTAAAATATAGTTTAAGGCTATATTCCCATGAGAAAGTCTTCACTAAATTAATTTGTCACAAATGTAATAACAAACTACATTTATAGAGGATTGGTGAAGAAGCAATATTATTCATCTCCTGATAAAAAGGTTTTGGATTCAAGGTGCATTATGAAGCATAATTTTTTGACATGGCCAATGTAGAAGCATATCTTAAGGTTATATTTATTATAAGGATTTTATTTTGAATCTCCTACCCTACCTTCCTTTTGGTGTAGGAAGAGAAGAAAATAAATGTTTGCTAATTGAAAAAAAAATGAAATAAAACTTTTTAAAAAAAGATATCAGTTGTGAATTGCTTTCTCTCCTTTTTGATATGCCAGCATCAAAGGTCATGGGAGCCTGACAACCAGTTTCAAACTTGCCTGTTCAATCCTGAGTGCATTAGCTTAGGTAGTAGAACAAGTCTCTACATGCCTAGAAGTATAGTAAAGCTTGTGTTGAGCATTTATACAGGAAATAGTCCATGGGAGTGAAATAGTCTTTTGTATATAATAAGCTGTGGCCCTCTCTGGTGTTCACTTAGTTTAAGACTCAAAAGATTTCCCTTAAGCAGAGATGCAAGCCCAAAATAGAATCAGTAGCGTATTTACTACAATATTCTTCTAAATAAAAATGGATCTCTCAAAGTAGGGGAAGTAAGAGGTGAGGCACTGATGAACATGAATAGAACTATGTGAAAATCTTTGGACTGCAATGATTTTTCAAACCTATTTGGAGCTACTGAGGATCTTTCTAATGAGCATTTCTGAAGCTTCTTTTTCTTAAAAAAAATATTTTTCCCAATTACATGTAAAAACCATTTTAAACATTTTTTTTCTTAAATGTTGAGTTCTAGTCTTTCCTCCCACATTTTTCCTTTCATTGAGAAGGCAGATAATTTCATGTAGGTGATACACATGTAGTCATATAAAACATTTCCAGATGAATTTTATTATTATTTCTAGATGTATAAACTAATTTTTGGTAGTGTGATTGCTATGGTACTGAATAAGTAAATTAATTTAGATAGCATTGTCATTTTTTATTATCTTGGCTCAGTCTACCCATGAGCAATTCATAGTTTTTCAATTGTTTATAATCTGACTTAATTAGTTTTTTGTAATTGAGTTCAAATAATCTCTAGGGTTTGTCTTGGCAGGTAGACTCCCAGGTATTTTCTATTTTTACAGTTATTTTAAATGGTATTTATTTTTCAACTTCTTGATCTGAGTTGTTGTGGGGTTTTGGGTAATATACAGAAATACCAATGATTTATGTGGATTTATTTTGTATCCTGCAACTTCGCTAAACTTGTTCATTATTTCAAGTAGCTTTTTAGTTGATCTCTAGCAAATAGTGATAGTTTTGTTTCCACATTGCCTGTTCTGATTCACTTTATTTTTCTTCTCTTGTTGCTATAGCTAACATTTCTATTACCACATTTAATAATAGCGGTGATAATGGACATTATTGTTTTTACTCCTGATCTTACTGGGAATGCTTCTGGCTTATCCCCATTATATATAATTCTTGCTGATAGTTTTAGATGAATATTACTTATTTTAAGAAGAGCTATATTTATACCTATGCTCTCTAATGGTTTAAAAAAGAAATGGACAATTTCAAAAGTTTTTCTGCATCAATTAAGATAATCATATGATTTCTGTTGGTTTGGCTATTGATATAGTCAATTATGTTGATAATTTTCCAAATAATGATCCAGCCTGATGCTTCTGGCTTGCTCATAGTGTATTATCCTCATGATAAACTGCTGTAATCTCTTTGCTACTGTTTTATTATTTTTTGCATCAATATTCGTTAAAGGAAATTTTTATAATTTTCTTTCCCTGTTTAGCTCTTCCTGTTTTAGGTATCAGCATCAAATTTGTATCATAAAAATAATTTGATAAGATTCCTTCTCCATCTACTTTTCCAAATAGTTTATATAATGTTGAAATTAATTGTTCTTTAAATTTTTGATAGAATTCACTTGTAAATCTATTTGACCCTAGAGATTTTTTTCTTAGGGAGTTCATTGATTGTTTCCTTAATTTCTTTTTCTAAATGTGGTGTGCATTTTATTTCCCTTTCTGTTAATCTGGACAATTTATATTTTTTAAATATTCATCCATTTTACTTAAATTGTAAGATTTATTGCCTTATACTTGGGCAAAATGGCCCCTAATTATTGCTTTAATTTCCTTTTCATTTGGTGGTGAATTCACTTTTTTCATTTTTGATACTGATAATTTGCTTTTCCTCTTTTTAAAAAAATCAAATTAAACAAAGTTCTATCTGTTTTATTGGTTTGTGTTTTTTTCCCCACAAAACCAGCTCTTTCTTTTATTTATTAGTGCATTTATTTGCTTCATTGTTTACGGTAACTTTAAGCAAGATGTAGTTTCCTTCCTTATCTCTTTTTATCAAATTTATTTTTTTTGCTTTGTCTGAGATTAGAATTGCTATCCCTGCTTTTTTTTTTGCTTCAACTTAAAGCATAATATATTCTGCTTCAGCCTTCTGCCTTTATTTGGTGTGTATCTCTCTACTTTAAACGGATTTCTTGTAAATAACATATTGTAGAATTCTGTTTTTTAATCCATTCTGCTTTTCCTAGATGCTTACTTGCATAAAATAGAAAAAGAGAAAATCAATGAATTGGGCTTGCAACTAAAAAAGCTAGAGAAAGAACAAATTAAAAACCCCCAATCAAATACCAAACTTGAAATCCTAAAAATAAAAGGAGAGATTAGTAAAATTGAAAGTAAAAAAACTATTGAATTAATAAATAAAACTAAAAGTTGGTTTTATGAAAAAACCAACAAAATAGATAAACCTCTAGTTAATTTAACTAGAAAAAGGAAAGAGGAAAATCAAATTGTTAGTCTCAAAAATGAAAAGGGAGAACTTTCCACCAATGAAGAGGAAATTAGAGCAATAATCAGGAGTTACTTTGCCCAACTGTATGCCAATAAATTTGATAACCTAAGTGAAATGGAGGAATATCTACAAAAATATAGATTGCCCAGATTAACAGAAGAGGAAATAAATTACTTAAATAGTCCAATTTCAGAAAAAGAAATAGAACAAGTCATTAATCAACTCCCTAAGAAAAAATCCCCAGGACCAGATGGATTTACATTGAATTCTACAAAACATTTAAAAAAACAGTTAACTCCATTCTGCTTTTCACTTCTGTTTTATGGAGAGTTCATCCCATTCACATCACTGTTATAATTACTATGTATTTCCCTCCATCCTATTTTTCCTCTGTTTATACTTTTTTATCTCCTTTCACTCTATCCATCCTTAGCAATTTTTGCTTCTAACTACTGCCTCTTTCAATCTGCCCTCCCTTTTGTATCCTTCCCTTTTCTTTCCCCTTTTCCCTTCTCCTTCCTTTCTCCTTTTTGTTTGACTGTCTCTTGGTATTTCAAAGAGTCATTAACTTACATTTACCCAATCCTAATTTTTAAGGAATATTGTTTTTCAATTAGCTTTTAAATTTGGCCAACTGGATTTTTTAAAGTGGGATTTTCTTCAACCATTTTTTGTTTGCTTTCCCCCACCCAAGATGATAAATCTGTTTCATAATTCTCCTACACAACTCTCATTTCTATTCCAAATTTTTCTTCTCATTCTCTTGTTTTTTTTTTTAATTCTTCCAAGAAGGACTTTTTGAGCATGAAATCAATTCATATTCCCCTTTAAGGATTCACAAGTAGGTACTTTGACATTGTTGTCTTCTTCTGAGTTTATTTTGGATCTTCCTTGTTACCATAATAGCTTTCTATGATCAGGGCTCTTTTTGCTTTTTTTCGCTCATTTTAAAAAGTTGAGCTCTTCTCCTGTGGTTCAGGGGGAGCTCTGTCCCAAGCTTTTTGTAATAGCCTGGTCATTGGCTTTCCATGCAAGGGGCTCAGGTACTTGTGACTTGTCCACTGCACTGGGGAGGCCTAGCCTAGATGTGCCTTTTGTGCCAGGATTTCCCACCTCATAATTTGTCTTTTGTGCTGGGCTTGGAGGCCTCATAGTTGGTCTGTTATTAGCCTGCTGAGCCAGGATGGAGGAGCTTTGATGGCTTATCTGGGCTGTGGCTAAGTGCTTCCTGCTGACTTGCCCAAACATAGTCTGCTCTGAGTTGCACTCCCCTTTTCCAAGTGAAACAGATCTTTCCTGAAGCCCTTCTAAGTTATTTTAAGCTGCAAAATTGTTTCACTCCATCAGTATGTTCTGTTACTCCAGAATTAATTTAGAGACTTGATTTAATATTGTTTCTGAGGGAAACTGAGGAGAACTCAGGCAATTTTCTGGCTTGTTCCTGCCATCTTGGGTTTGTCTCCTGCATACCAATTAAGGAGTTCTTAACCTTTTTTATTTTTATTTTTTGGCATGGACCCCTTTAGCAGTCTGGTGAAAACTGTACATTTTTATGCTATTACATAGGATTAAAAAGGAAAATGTAATTAATTTAAAAAAATTAAAGCAAATCCAGGGGTTCTGGAAAAAGGAAAAAAAAAAAACATGTTGAGAACCCAAGAGTTGAACATAGTTTTTCATCCTTCTCTGCCTTTCTAATCTCCTTCCCTGGACTCAGTCCCACCTCTCTTTATAGAAATTCACTCATATACATTCAGCTATCCTTGAATTCTTTTGTCCCCTTTTCCTATCTCCTTAAGAAATTCCAGCTGTAGTTTGAACTAGAGAAGAAAGACCCGCATAAACTACCTTGTCATTCATCCAAATTCTTTATCACTCATTTGTAGCATTTCTTCTCTTTAGAATATAAGGAAAGGCCCCAAAGTAGAGGAACCCATTTGTAGTGAAGTATGTCTTTGTGTAATTAGAAGGGAACCAGAATAGACACCTCTAGCCTCTTCTGCTCTTACTCTTCTCCAAAGGAGACTTTGGAGACCTAAGAGAGTATGGAGAAAGATGGACCCACTATGCTCTTTGCAAAGAGAGGGGTGCCAGGGTAGAATTATAACTCTCTGCTCTCTTGAATTTTATTAATCTAGAGGATATGACTGGGTTCAATCTAACTTTTGATTGCTTTGACATCAGTATTGGAGGCGCTAAGTTTTATATTCAAGGCTTGACCCCCTTTCCCACCAAATTCTAGTTTCGCAATGAATATTCACATCAAATAACCAAGAAACATGTTTCCCAACATCATAGCAAAAAAAAAATCAGAGAAATTAAACATGGGAGAATATAGAGTAGAGAGTACAGAGTGAAGGAGCTCTCCCATTAGTAGTGAGGTAAAACATTAAACACAGAGGGAGGTTCCTATATTTTACCCAAGGGAAAACTCCCCAAATCTTTATGGTAACAATCTGGCAATAGAGATATGATAGAGACTGCCTGCTCCTCTCATGTTTTCCCATGTACTTGAGTAATTTGAATTTGGGTTGACTTGTTCCATCTTCTCTCAAAACTGGAAGCCAGAAGCATTTGAGGTGACTGGATACTTGATGAGTGCTGGAGTGCTGAAAAAGACTCAAAGTTTCAAGAATTTCTGAAAGATAATGTCTCTGAAGAATTCTGAAGAAGGCTCCTGAAGATGGAGCTCCTATTCTTGATAATTTCATTCTGCCCCTCATAGAGCACAAGGAATTCATCTCCACCAATAGGGAGTGAGTCCCATACCAATGGACTTTGGAAGAGGGATTCCCAAAATTTTATCACTCTGTGACAGAATTTTTTATGTCCTATGCTGGAAAGGGAGCAAAAATTGGAGCCAAAGACATGGTAGAGAAAGTCCAGAAGTATAGATTGTCAGGATGTTCAGGTATATAGATTGGAGAGGATTGAAGACATAGCTGATCTGAGCATTTTACTTCAAACAAAAGTTCTGGGAGGAGTCAACTAAGCAGAGGATCTTCAAGGGCCCAACGCCTTTCCAGAAGTAAATTGTTCATTCCAGCATTGACACAAAGGCAGAATTTATACCTTCTATCCTCACCCAAGATACTCTTCTGTGTTCAATGAGGCAGGAACCTTCTCATACATCAAGCTGATCTCAGTCGATAACTAGAGCATAATGTCAGCTATCATGGGGTCTGTCATATTCCAAGTCAGATACTGTGATGGTAATTAAGACTGTTCATTGGATGGGAGGCTGAACTTTCCTGCTATTTCATGTTAGAAAAGTTACAAGTTAAAGATTTATTGTTTTAATTAAAAAATGGTTCTTGTCTTTGACAATTTAATTATGTTTTTGCAGAGTTCTAGACCCTTTCTTTTGCCAAGACATTAGTTGAAGGGCCTTGAATCTTGTATCTACCAGGATGTTTGATGGATTAAAGCTATTAAGGGAATCTGAAGCTATATCACTACTGATTGTAGCAACAAGGGTCCATTTATTCTTTAGTTGCTTGAAATAAATATGTCCCCCTCCTTGTCTTTTCCTTCCACTTTTTAAATAATTATGTTCTCACGCTACCATTGAAGTAGATGTTTGGAGAGAATAGGTCTTACCCTTTTCTTTTTTCTTTTTTTTTAATTTATGGAATATAACAACCATTTCCAAAACATAGTATAATTTTCAAAAAAAGATGATTGCCCATGAAACTGCAAATCTATTATGTACAATTTGCTATTCTTTTAAAAAGTATAATAAAGTTGTCATTTAAGTTTCTTTTTTATTCCCTCCCCCAATGCTAGAAATGGCTATCATTAGACACAAATAAATAAATATATCTGAATTTCAAAGTTTCTCTAAATAACATAGGAAAACATTCATCAAATAATTGTGTTTATAAACACTGTGATATGGAAGAATAGGAATATCAGTGGTTCTCTTCCTTCTGGGGGTGGAGCCATGGTAGCGGTGATCAGACAGGAGTCTCTGTAACCTCCTCTAACCTTCCCTCAAACCAACAACATATGAAGCCTCTAGACTGATTTTGAAGCAAAAAAATCCACAATATCTGGAGGACAACACGATTCTAGAAGAAGATACTCTGGAAGAACTTCAAAACAGGTCTGTTTTAATTGGGCAGGGGGGTGGTCTGCCGAACCCAGACTGCAGCACAGGGAGACCAGGGCAGGGAGCTGGAGCAGGGAGCTGGAACAGGGAGCTGGAACAGGAGTCGGAACAGGAGTGGGAGCGTTGTGCTTTTCACACACCTGGGAGTCTTCTGGGGGCCTCTTGGGCCAATCTGTCCTGATTGTGGGCATGTGGTTTGGAGGGTCTGCCTTTTGTGGGGGGGTAGATTGTGAACCACTGAACCCCTGATGAGCATTGGACCTACCTGCCATTACACAGCACCCTAAAGCGATCAATCAATCAATCAGCAGGACTGATCAGCACCAGAAATAATTCAATCAGCAGAACTGCCCCAGGGCAAATTAAAGCAGCTGTCCCACCTATGCCTTAAACAGACCTCACACCTTTAAAAAATGAATAAAAAACCAAAAAGAGCTCTCAACATAGACAATTTTTATGGAGAGAGGGAAGAACAGACCTCAAATCCTGAGGCCCCTAAAGATAAAGAAACTCCAGAAAAAGCCCCAAAGAGAGACATAAACTGGTCTCCATGTCACAAGGTTTTCTTTGAAGATTGCATAAAAAATCTTAAAAGAGAGCTAGAAGAAACATGGGGAAATGAAATGAGATCACTGCAAAATAAAATAGAAAAAATGGAAAAAGAATGCAATGAACAAAAAAATGTAAATGGTCAATTGCAAAAGGAACTAAAAACAATAACTGAAGAAAATAAGACATTAAAAATTAGAATCGAACAATTGGAAATGAATGACTCATCAAGACTTCAAGAATCAGTCAAACAAAAACAAAAAAAAAATGAAAAGATAGAGA
>JAJPUD010000522.1:490019-554642 GCA_023553655.1 Myrmecobius fasciatus
ATATATATATATATATATATATATATATACACCAAGTGGTATAGCATTCCCAGAGGAGAAGTTAAGAGAGTTGGAAGAAGAAATAGATAGCAAAACTATACTGGTGGGAGATCTCAGCCTTGCTCTCTCAGAACTAGATAAATCAAACAATAAAATAAATAAGAAAGAAGTTAAGGAGGTAAATAGATTTTTAGAAATGTTAGGAATGATAGAACTTTGGAGAAAATTGAATGGAGATAGAAAAGAGGATATTCTTTTCTCTGTACAAAATTGATCATATATTATGGCATAAAAACCTCAAAATCAAATGCAGAAGAGAAGAAATAGTAAATACATCTTTTTCAGATCATGATGCCATAAGAAGCACATGTAATTAAGGGGCAGAGAAAAATAAACCGAAAATTATTTGCAAACTAAATAATCTGATCCTAAAGAATGAGTGGGTGAAACAACAAGCCATAGACACAATAATTTCATCCAAGAGAATGACAATAATGATTCAACCTATCAAAATTTATGAGATGCAGCCACAGCAGTTTTTGGGGAAATTTTATATTTCTAGATGCTTACATGTATAAAATAGAGAAAGAGAAGACCAATGAATTGGGCATGCAACTAAAAAAACTATAAAAAGAACAAATTAACCCCCCTCTGAAATAAATACCAAATTTGAAATTCTGAAAATGAAAGGGAAGATTAATAGAATTGAAAATGAAAAAAAAACTATTGAACCTAATAAACAAAACAAAGAGCTGGTTTTATTAAAAACAAAAAAGAAATGATAAATCTTTAATTAATTTGATCAGAAAAAGAAAGAGAAAATCAAATTGTTAGTATCAAAAATGAAAAGGGTGAACTTTCCATCAATTAAGAGGAAATTGGAGCAATAATTAGGAACTATTTTGTCTAACTGTATGCCAATACATATGATAATCTAAGTGAAATAGATGAATATTTACAAAAATGTAGATTGCCTAGATTAACAGAGGAGGATATAACATAACAAAGAATTTGAACAATTTATTAATCAACTCACTAAGAAAAAATCTCCAGGGCCAGATGGATTTACATATGAATTCTACCAAACATTTAAAGAATTAATTCCAATATTAAGCAAACTCTTTTAGAAAATAGGGAAAGAAGAAATCTTACCAAATTCTTCTTATAACACAGACATGGTACTGATGATACCAAAACCAGGTAGGGTCAAAACAGAAAAAGAAAATTATAGACCAATTTCCCTAATGCATATTGATGCAAAAATCTTAAATAAAATGTTAGCAAAGAGATTACAGAAAATCATTACAGTAAATTACCCCAAAGATAGTATACCATGACCAAGTAGGATTTATACCAGGAATGCAGGGCTGGTTCAATACTAGGAAAACTATTAGTATAATTGACTATATCAATAATCAAACTAATAAAAATCATATGATTATCTCAGATGCAGAAAAGGCATTTGACAAAATCCAACACCCATTCCTATTAAAAACACTAGAAAGTATAGGAATAAATGAAGTTTTCCTTAAAATAATCAATAGCATTATTTAAAGACATCAGATGTAATGGGGATAAACTAAAACTATTCCCAGTAAGATCAGGGTGAAGCAAGGTTGCCCACTATCACCATTACTATTCAATATTGTATTAGAAATATTAGCTTTGGCAATAAGAGAAGAAAAAAGAGATTAAAGGAATTAAAGTAGGTAAGAAGGAAACCAAATTATCATTCTTTGCAGATGATATGATGGTATACTTAGATAATCCTAGGGAATCAATTAAAAAACTACTAGAAATGTGGGCAGTGGATAGAGCACCATTCCTAAAGTCAGGAGGACCTGAGTTCAAATTTGGCCTCAGATACTTAACACTTCCTAGATGTTAACCCCAATTACCTCAGGAAAAAAAAAACCTACTAGAAACAATTCAACACAAAACAAATCCACATAAATCATCAGCATTTTTATATATTATCAACAAAGTTCAGCAGCAAGAGATACAAAGAGAAATTACATTTAAAATAACTGTAGATAATATAAAATATTTGGGAATCTACCTGCCAAGGCAAAGTCAAGAATTATATGAACACAATTACAAAATACTTTCCAGACAAATAAAGTCAGATCTAATCTCTTTGAAAAAATATCAAGTGCTAGTGAGTAGGCCGAGCTAATGCAATAAAAATGAAAATACTACCTAAATTAATCTGCTTATTCAATGCCAATCAAACTCCCAAAATTACTTCACAGAACTAGAAAAAGTCATAACAAAGTTTATCTGGAAGAAATTGACTCAAATTTATAAGAATTCAGGCCATTCATCAACTGATAAATTTCTAAAGGATATGAACAGGCAATTTTCAGATGAAGAGTCATATGAAAAGATGCTCTAAGTCATTATTGATCAGAGAAATGCAAATTAAGACAACTCTTACATACCACTACACACTTCTCAGATTGGCTAAAATGACAGAAAAATAAAATGACGGTTAGAGGGGATGTGGGAAAACTGGGATACTAATATATTGTTTGTTGGTGGAGTTGTGAACCATTCTGGAGAGCAATTTGGAACTATGCCCAAAGGGCTACCAAACTGTGCATACCCTTTGATCCAGCAGTGTTTCTACTGGGCTTATATCCTAAAGAGATTATAAAAGAGGAAAGGGAACTCACATGTGTAAAAATATTTGTAGTAGCCCTTTTTGTAGTGACAAGAAACTGGAAATTGAGTGGATGCCCATCAGATAGAGAATGGCTGAATAAGTTATGGTATATCAATGTTATAGAGTATTATTGTTCTATAAGAAATGATCAGCAGGATAATTTCAGAGAGGCCTGATAGACTTACATGAACTTATGCTAAGTGAAGCAAGCAAAACCAGAAGTTCATTATACATGACACTAACAAGATTATATGATGATCAATTTTGATGGATGGGCTCTTGTCAACAATGAGATGATACAGACCATTTCCAATGTTCTAGTGATGAAAACAGTTATCTGTATCCAGAGAAAAGACAGTAGGGATTGAATGTGAACCACAATACAATATTTTCACTCTTTTTTTTGGTTGTTGTTTGCTTACATTTTGTTTTCTTACTCATTTTTTATTCTTTTTGATCTGATTTTCCTTGTGCAGAATGCTATTTGTGGAAATATGTATAAAAGAATTGCATATGTTTAATATATATTGCTTCACGTGCTATCTTGGGGAGATGATAGGGGGAAGGGAGAGAAAAAATTAGAACACAAGGTTTTGTAAGGGTGAATGTTGAAAATTATCCATGTATATTTTTTTGAAAATAAAAAACTTTAATTAAAAAAAGTTTTGTAATTATTTTACTTATATTACCTTAGTTTACCTTCATAACTATTCTGGGAAGGATTATCCCCATTTTACAGATGAGGAAACCAAAACTGGAAGAGATCAAATGAATTGCCCAAAGTCATTCAGCTAATATCTGAAATAGGATTTGAACTCGTCTTAGCTGTTTCTCTGTCCTCTAGACACCAGTTTCTTAAACTGTTATCTGTAATCCCATATGGGCCTCATAACTGAATGTAGGGGTTGAAAATTATGATTTATTATCAGTAAATGTTTCATTTGTGTGCTTATTTTATATATCCATATACTTGGGGTCATGTAAAAATTTCTTGGGTGAAAAGGGGTCATGGGTGGAAAAACTTTAAGAAGCCCTCGTCTAGACATCTAGCTGCTCTTTAGAGGTATGAATCTATGATTTCAGTTTTATTGTTTTATAATAGACTTTTAGCTTCCCCTACCCCCATTCTTGGATTGCTTTGGATTTTTTTGGCCATTGGGTTCCTTAGATGTAATAGTTTTAGTGTAAAGTTGATAATATCTTTTATCTATCTATATTATTGATAATATTCTTAAAAAAAACAAATCAATCAAACAAAAACAACCTCAAATCTTCTTCCATGGCTATAAAGCTGGTCTTACCTAGAAATCTGGCAATAATTTCCCAAAATTGAGATCCATCACAATTCTCTTTCATGGACACCTTTTATGGAAAACCT
This sequence comes from Myrmecobius fasciatus, assembly GCA_023553655.1. Taxonomy (NCBI): domain Eukaryota; kingdom Metazoa; phylum Chordata; class Mammalia; order Dasyuromorphia; family Myrmecobiidae; genus Myrmecobius; species Myrmecobius fasciatus. Next base: position 494,063 of record JAJPUD010000522.1, read on the forward strand.
GGCTGTGCCCATTACACACATGGTGGAGAATAGTTTATGGCAGTACAAGAAGTCAAGAAATGGATTTCAGAATGGTCAACACCCCCCCCTTTTAACATACACATTCAGTATGGTCAAGTTTTCCCCCTCTTTTCACATACATATAATATTTTTACTTCCAATAACTAAAGACTTTTTTTCCCTTCTTGGCTAAATTTCAACCCAAGACTTCTGTGAGAAATTTGAATAAATGAGAGAAGCTGGTGGCCAAATCAGTGAAGCAAGAAAGTCTTCAGGTGGCAAATTGGCCTGCTGCCTGACTCCAATTGCAGAACTTGGTGGGACTGACCCTGTACCAGCTGCCAGACTGTTCCTGGAAATGGTGTATCCAGCAGAAGCAAGTATTCTGCTCTGGTGGGGGGTAACAGAATCTTCCCTCCACCCTGGAGCACAACTCCCTGATTGGCCCCCCTTCATTACCAAAGTTTGTGTATTAGGCATGCTTAAATATGTGTGTGTGCACACAGTTCACAATTATATGCCATATACTAAACAGACATCATATACTCTCAGGCTCCACAGCAGGAACCTACTAGACACAAAACTCTATCATCTAATTTTATGAATCCACATGAAAATTTGGAGGGACAAGGACAGAAAGAGAACTTTAAGTAGTATATTTACAGTTGTTTCCTCATGTCAAGAAGGGAGTTTTTATTTTTTTAAATTTTATTCTTTTTTGCTAAATATGAATGTGATATACCCTAAAACAGTCAAGAACTGTGTTTTTTGGAGAAAATGTCTTTGAGAAGCTAAAATAGATGTCTCATTAAGTTTTAAGATTTTTGAAACTGTACAAGACTTTTGGGGTACCCTATACATTTCACTTAGAGGAGAATTTCTCAGGTTTTCATTCATAGCTTATTTACTCTTATTTTATATGTACTGATACCTAATGAGAATAGCAAGTTTTCCAGTCGATATCGGATTAGAAGCAGTATATCAGAAAGGGAGACAGATGCCTTTAGAGGCAGACATCATCATGATGACAATAACAACAGCAACTAGTATTTAGGTAGTGCTTCAAAAGTGGCAGAGTACTTTAATATATTATCTCATTTGATCCTCATGACAATCAACTTCTCACTAAAGCTACTTCCCATTTCAAACATACACATGTACATGCAAGAAACTCTTTGGCTAAAAGGGATGATGTAAGAAAAGAAAAAGAACTCTCTTAGTTTTGGAGATATAAAATGTTTCACAGATGAGGAAAGTGAGGTCATATATCTAGTTAAGAGTCTCTGACAAAATTTGAACTCAGATCTTCCTGGCTCCAGTCTAGAGCTCTATCTACTATACCACCAGATGCCTAAAAGCAGGAAAAGTCACCATTAAACATTACAGTGCAGAAAGATAAAGAACAGATAAGTCAATATGTCAAGGATCTATAATTTTGTCTTTATGGACAGATCTCAATGTACTTTTTGCTTCTGGTTTTAAAAAATGTCCTCAGAGTCAGAGGAGTTACATGACTTGCCCAGTCACATAGCTAATAAAAACCAGAGGCAGGATTTGAATCTTCAGGAGCAGTATTCTATTTATTATACCCTCTACAAACATAAGAGCAAACATAAGAACTCAAAGAATACAGCAGCTAGGAACAGTTTGGATGAAGAGACAACCACTATGAGCCTTGATAGCCTCAGACTACTTGACTAGACTGAATAATATGACAAAAGACCCTCCATAAAAACCATTCTTCAATGCTTCATTGTATCATGCAGTGACTCTCAGTCATGAAAAGCCATACCAATGGACCCCAAGTTATGGCAGATTCAGCCATGCTGGGAAAGGTCCCAGCACGATGTAAGCAACTGGTTCTATCTACTCTCCAAGAACCAGCCCAGGTACGAATGGAAAAGCTCATCTCTGGTAAGTGATGGAATTTGGTATCCATAGTAATATAGGAAATAATTTTTTTTGTTATTGTTATTGAATTGTATTGTATTTTTAATTATTTTTAGCACACATTGCTTTATGAATCATATTGGGAGAGAAAAATCAGAGCAAAAGGGAAAAACCATGGGAGAAATTAAAAAAACAGAAAAAAGTGAACATAGCATGTGTTGATTTACATTCTTGTTCTTTTTTCTGGATGCAGATGGAATTTTCTGTCCAAAGAATATTGGCAATGCTTTAGGTCACTGAGCCACTAGGAAGAACCAAGTCTTTCATACTTGCTATTATTGCATAAAATATATTCCAGTTTTGCTTGTTTTGCTCAGCATCAGTTCATATAAATCTTTCCAAGCCTTTCTAAAATCACTTGTTCATCATTTTTTATAGAACAATAATATTCCATTACCTTTATGTACCACAACTTGTTTAGCCATTCTTCAATTGATAGACATCTACTCAGGAAATAATTTCTTTCAATGGTATTTAGTCTCGTGCCGTCATTGGGGTAAGCTATGACCTGACATATCTAGAAGAGTGGGAACCAATTCTGGGATACAGATAGAATTTTAAAGGGGAGAGAAGATCTTGGATTGTGGCACAAGCAGAATTACAATTAAATGGGAACTATGAAATACTGACCACTCAGTCTTGCCAAGTAGGTAGCTGGAGCTCAATGATTTCCTTGTTTTAAAACTATGAAAAGCTTTTGGACAGGTGATATAGGACTTGACAGTCCTACACCCAGTCATATAAAGCATCCAGAATGGGGGCTCTTGGACTCCTTAGACATGGCTGGTTTCACCACCAACAGGAAGTATATTAGCTGCTAATTTGAATTTAGTTTTATAGAGACAGAAAGGGATGTAGGAAATGAAAAGACTCAGCATTCACTCGTCCTTTCTCTATATTTGACAACTGTAACAAGCTAAGCAATCATATTACATATATATATATGTACATATATATATATATATATATATATATATATATATATATCTTACTTGTGTCAAATAAGTCATTTATATACATCTGATACCTTGTCTTAGGACAGCTCCCTCCAACAATCCCTTTTCTGCTTATTCAGAAAATTACTAACTTATTTACTTTCTGCTCAGTCACATTGATGTTGGTAAAGAGTTTTTAAAAAAAGGGAGGCAGAGGTTTTTAAGAACCTCATGGCTTTTAAAAGTTATAAATATTTAATTTTGGTCCTCTCAATGTGAAATCAATGTCTGACCACTTAACACATCAACATGCTGAATCATATAAGTATTGACAACCATGCTATTAATTATTAGGCAACTACATGGTATAGTAAATAGAGGATTGGATTGGAGTTGGGAAAACAAGCATTGTGAACAGCTGGGTGGCACAGTGTATGGGGCTAGAGTCAGGAAGACTCTTCTTCCTGAGTTCAAATTTGACCTCAAACATTTATATGAGATAAGAGCTTTGTAAAATGCTATATAAATGTCAGCTGTTATTATTGTTAAACTGGAAGAGGGGAAAAAAGGTAAAGCTAAGTGCAAAGATGGGCCACAGGCTCTTATTAGAGACAAAAATGAAAGGTTTAGCAGAGCTTTTCCATCATATGCTCAAGGACATCAAGAAGAGATCATTTCATGGAATGTAGCCATCTTACGTAATGGGACTCATGAAGACTATAAGCAAAAAGGTCACTATGAAAATAATTATTACTTAAGTACCAACATCTGCTGAGAAGATGAACAGTTAGAACATAGCTATTTATAATTCAACAATTCTGTGAATAATGCTAACAAATAGCTTAATACTCAATGATTTTGATGAAAAAGTAAACATACAAGAGGAGAGCACACTACCCCACCAAAATGGAAAAATCTAGTTCAAATAGAGAATAAAAGCCTTTTATGTTTATGTGTTATTAATATTTTCTTCAAAAAGATGCTCTAGACATGGCAAATGCTGAATACATACCGAGAATCATAAAACCATTTCTTTTTCTTTAGTTTTTAATTTTTTGTTTGAAACTTAAATACAAAATATTTTTTTTTAGAAATTACATAGCAGAATATGAGAGGATTCAAAATATGAAATGATAAATTTCCATTTCAAGAAAGCTTATATAATACTACACATTCTGCTCAGAGATGTCCATTTTTTTCTTTGCTTCCTTGTAGGTTTTCTATTTTTTTTTGTTAATCATAAAATTAATTTAAAAGATAGGAAACAACCAGTTACCTACGGGGAGCCATTTCTGAATCTCTGTTGTCAGACCATCAACATGTTAGAGTGGAAAAAAGCAATATAAAGTTGAAAGAAAAGAAAAAGTTGAGAAAATATAATCTGTAACTAAGATTCCATCTGATTAAAGCTAATAATGTCACATGCATATATATGTACATGTATGAATATATAAACATATATAATATACACATGTATGCACACACTTATATACACACATATTGTTTTTGTTCCTCCTTTATTTTCAAAAGAGGACCAAATGACATCCCAAATGGTGTCTTGAGCTGCACATGATTTAAGTGAAGCAGAATTGTACAAAATCAGCAACCTCTCTCAGAGTTATCAAAGTCCAGTGGCAGGACAAATGTCAGGACAATTGGTAATGACCTGGGATGCAGTGGATGACTGCAGTCTTGGAGTCTTCAATGTCTTATAAAGCTTCAAACCTTTTGGCAAGTAGGGAAAAGTCTACTCCAAGCCTGTGAAGACTTCCCCGGTGGAATGAATAGACAGGTGAGAAGAATTTGGTAAAGGTTACTGAAGGAGTAACTGTAAAATGCTTATGTAGTTTGGCCAGACATTCATGCATACAAAGTGTTACAAAAGTCTTGGAGCAGTTGTAAGAATATTAAACAGCACTAAGATTTTGAAGGCATTTTACTTATACAAATGTAAATGTCACAATATCACAAATATCACGAGGTAAAGATATTGACTCTAATAATCTCCATTTTTTATGGAAGTTTAAGCAAAATGCAATTAACACAATGAAGATCCTATATGAATTCTAAGACTATCTCAACCAACAGATACTTGATTACCATCTTTGTCAAATAGAAAGAAATGGCACCCAATAGAAAAACTGATATAGAAAATAATTTCATTTTTTAAAACTTTAAAGAGGAAAAGAGTAGATTATAAATAGCATTCCCTTATAAAACAGGAAAAAATGATAGATGTAAAAAGAATTTGTAGAAAGTTTAGCAGATCATTCATGAAGTTAAATTTGAAATAGGAATAAGGATAAAAATAGCTGCAAAAAAAACCCCAGAAATGTCAGCTCTTCATTATAAGCAATTTTCTACATTAATGACATTGGAACATTCACATTTGAACTCTAATCCTTAATGTGCTAAATGGGGAAAAAATGTAAAGACTCCTAAATAAAAGACAGGAAAAACAGATAAGTAGCATCAGTATCTTCTCTGCAAGGAAGTATTAATTATTCGTTTGTGAGTCAAGTCTACTGTTTCAATATTTCAGTTCTTTTAATCAGATCCATGATTATATCCAGCTAACAAAGTAGGAGCATTAAGACCAATCAGAGCTTTCAACTGCTTCCACCACAGTGGCAATTTCCCCCTATAACCTTGCCTGTTTTAGGTGGGGATCAATAAATTCCTTTCAACTTAGAGAAAATACATACCAGAAATTGAAGCTTTGAGTACATTGAGAAATTAGTTCTTAAGATAACTTGAGGAGGAGGTAATATTGAATAAATGAAAAAAATCATATATGGTAGCTACTAAAAATCAGCAATGGAAAGATGAATTAGCAACTTATATGACTGTGTCCTAACTTCTCCAGAATCTTTGTGAAGGTAATTTCCACATCTATCCAGCGTATCTTTGATAAAACATAAGAAGAGAACAAGAAAGTACCATGTTCTTTATTTCTTTGCTGATACTACAACTTTAAGCAATTCTAGCTGTATAGGCTGTAATAGTTCTACTTATAAATAAAAATAATTTATTGTGAGGTTTCTTCAGTTATGGCTGTATACATAAATATAAGATATAACCTTGAATTTTCATCATTAATATTAAAGAGTAAGTCAACATTTGACATGAAATGCTTTCAGTGAATATGCCCTTTGTACGTGGTTTATGCCTGCAAACTCATTCAATTATTTAATTACCCAATTACCTGCCATCACTTACAAAGCAGGGATTAGATTAATAATACTATGGAGTTTATTTCAAACAAACCCATACATTAAGTAAGGTTGACATAGTTTCAGTCTAACCTTGAGCACAGCATTCATGCTAGTTTTCCGCACCTGGCTTTGAATGAGTTGTTTCTATTTCTGTTTTTTTTTTCTGTCTTTTAATTTTATTTTTATCATCTTTCAGTATTTGTTGCATTTTTCAAACTTTCATCTACTTTCACCCCACCACCCAGGAATTTGCTCCCTAGTAAACCAAGTAACTTAACTAAAGATTATGGCTAAAGCACAGTTGCATAGCCCAGATACACCGGGAGGGAGGCAATCTCAAGCCAAAGAGAGGGATAGTACCTATGGAAACCTTAGAGAACACATCACCCCGTGCAGTTGCCATAGCAGCCATTCTGTCTGGAGGATTGGCTGGCACCTAGATGGACCCGATTTCTCCGGCATTTAGAGGGGAGGGTGAGAAGAATGCACTAATAGGGAGGCTGGGTGGTAGGAAATTGCTTTCCTTTGTGTTAGCTGTATTGGTCCAACCTTTTGGGCATTTTAAAGATTGCTTTTGTTAACTGGAGAATGATAAAGGCAGTCTTTGGAGGGGGAACTAGGAGAGTGAGTGGACCCAGGAGGGGCAGCGAGCAGGGCTAAGAGAACAGCTGAAATGTGGTGGACCCAGCAGTCCTTTTGTCTTGTACCATCTGTGTGTTGTGGTTTTGGGAGGAGAGCCAAAGAAATAAGCGGTTACCTGGATTGTGCAGCTCTAAGCTGCGGAGCAGGGAGCCCCTTCTGAAGCCGACACAAAGGCCTCACAGAAAATGACAGGCTCATAATAGCCTGGCAAAGAAAGCGCTTGAACATTTGGCTTTATGAATATTGAGTAAAAATTCCTAAAATAAATTATGAAAATTACTCAAGTAAAGGAACATCTGAATCCCATCTCAAGCCTAGGGCCATTAATTTGTAATGCAGGGTATGATAATAGCTGTATAAATGTTGGAGATTGTCGAAATACTGGTGAAAGTTTGTCAGCCTGCTAATGATGGTACTACTTAGTATTATTTTTAAACAGCACCAAATGCCTGGAACTCCCAGCCATCTTAGGAAATGGAAGACAATCAAATACATGTATAAAATTAAAATTAACTCAGCCTGATTCAGTACCTTTACAATGGCGGGATTCAAAAGGCGAATCATATACCCTCAAACATGCACATACACGCAATTGGGGGGAAATACCGAATTAGAAAATGTTGGTTTTTAATATATATCTACCTTGTTATTTAATTGTTTTCAGTTGTATCTAACTCTTCCTGATTGTATTTGGGGTTTTCTTGGCAGAGATACTGAAGTGGTTTGCCATTTCCTTCAATAACTCATTTTATAAAAAAAGAAAGTCAGAAAAACAGGGTTAAGTGACTTGCTCAGAGTCACACAGCTAGGAAGTGTCTAAAGCCAGCTTTGAACTCATAAAGATGAGTTTTCCAGACTATAGGCCCAGTACTCTATTTAATATACCACATAGCCACCTTCAATATCTCTTATCTACAAATCATTTATATTCTTATGTTCAAAGTTACTTAAAAAGGTAAAGCCCACCCTGGACAAATTCAGTAGCTTGGATAGTTTTGAATGAACATGACGTGAATCTGTCAGTCAATAAAAAAACAAAGGTCCTAGTATAATACTCTGATACAGAGACTGGTGGTATCAGGTAGGGGATTTTATCTTTTTAAGATAAACTTGTATAAGCCTATTTTTCTGTATTAAATGAGGAAGGTTGGACTCTAAGATTCTACCAACTCTAAATTTTCTTGGTTTTTGGTCAAGTCTGATTCTTTGTAACTCCATTTGGAATTTTCTGCTAGAGTGGTTTGCCATTTCCTTCTCCTATTCATTTTATAGATAAGGAAACTGAAGCAAACAGAATGAAGTGACTAGTCCAGGGTCACATAGCTAGGAAGTATCTGAGGCCAGATTGGAACTCATGAAAATAAGTCTTCCTGACTCCAGGTCCATTCTCTATGCACTGCACCACTTTGCTGCCTTGCTCTAAAACTTAAGCTCCTGTGAAATTGAATGGAGAAAAGAGGAAGCAAGTATTTATTACACACCTATTATGTGCCAGGTATCATGCTAAAATGAAAATACTATCTTATTTGGTTCTTAAAATGACATTGGGAGGAAGGTGCTATTATGATGTTTGTTTTACATTTTCAGAAACTGAGGCAAACAGATCAAGTGACTTGCCTAGGGCCACAAGACTTGTAAGTATCTGAAGTCAGATTTGAACCCTAATCTATCCCTCTATTCCAAGTATTGACTAGGGTGTTGGGTGGGTAGGTTGCAAGGCCCTGTACTATCAAGGAGGCAGACATCGATGGATTCCATGGGTTGGAGGTACTATTTTTAAAAATACAAAAGAAATGAACTAGTTGTATGCACAATGTGATAAATTTTCTTTCTGTCTGTCTTTTTTTTTTCTTTTCTGAATGCAAGAAAGATTTGTTTTACATTCTTGCAAGAATAATTACCTAGGTGAGTAAATACCCCTAGGAAACTCCAAAAGCAGCATTTTATTTCCTATCCTGAAGCACATTATAATGAGGGCATTATAATTAATAATTTTTCTTCAATTGGATGTTACTAAAGTTAAACAAAATGAATCTCCACCCTTCATTAAATAACTAGTCACTGTCCCCAAGGAGCTTATATTCTAGAAGGAGGAAGATAACAATGGAGAACTAGAGCAAAGAACAAAAGATTTTTTTTCAAATCTCAGACCACCACCTTTCTGTGGAAAACAAATAAATGTCCATCATTTCTCACAATTTCCTCCTTTTTTGTGATAAATTTTCATGAGTGATTTATGAAATCTGTCTCGTAACTGTATAATATTGCTTTAGTGAGAAAATATCATCGGGACATGCCTCCCTCCTTCCTCTTCACTCCCCTCCAAGAATCCAACTCCTCATTCAATTCAATTCAATTCAGCTGCATCCATAGTTATGCAAGTCCAGTTCTTGGACATCTGCTCTGTCCTATAACTAACTTTCCCTCACCTTCCAAACTTAAACAAATTAAAACATTGGCATTGCTTTAACTAATGTGGGGGTCTAATGATTTAGTGCTTTATGGCCCCATTTAGAATTCCTATGCTTCCTAATTTCATGCTGGCTCAGCCTAACCTACCTTCCCTGAACAGCACTCCCACTTGGCCACATCCTCATCCCTGGAAATTCAATCTCTCTAGTTTCTCTAGCCCATGTTTCCCTATCTTGCCACTGGTTCATAGTTCTTCTGGAACCACTGTTTTGTTGTTCATAAACTGCCCTTCATTTTAGACTTGTGCTCTGTCCTCTCTAAAATACACTTTGCATTTATTTACATGTATGTATGTTTTCTCCAATAGCACTTAAGCTCTCCGAGGCGAGTAGTATCAGTATCATTTTGTCTTTGTAGCTCTGCCTAACATGTGTAGGTACTTTTAAAAGTTTGTGGAATGGAAATAAGAAAATAAGTATTTATTAAGCACCTCATATATGCAAGGCACTGTGCTAAGTATCAGTCCTCAAAGTATCTCTGAGAAGTAGATAACAATTATCCCCATTTTACAGTTGAGGAAATCAAAGCAGGTAGGAGTTAAATGACTTGTTCAGGATCTCACAATAAAGGTCTTATTTCAGACTTCATCTCTGGTTTTCTTGCCTTGACTTCTGGACTCCAACCTCAGCTCTTGATGGGTCACCCAGGAGCCTCAGTGAAGTACTTATAATGTGCCACACTCTGCAACTGGCCATCCAAGGAGAGAAAAAGCAAAGTTCTTCAGCTTACATAGTACTGGAGAGTACTAATCATGGTGGTAGAGGATACCACTTGTTATTGAGCCGTTTTCATTACTGTCTAGCTCTTCATGACCCCATTTGGGGTTTTCTTGGCAATATTTTAGCCAAGTAGTTTGCCATTTCCTTCTCCCACTCATTTTATAGATGAGAAAACTGAGGCGAACAGACATAAGTGACTTGCTCAGCATCACACAGTAAGTGTCTGAAGCCAGATTTGAATTCAGGAAGATGAGTTTTCCTGACATTCTATCCACTGCAGCACCTAGCTGCCATAGTTTGCACACAGATAAGTTAACAGACAACAAATTCAAAGTTGGGGAGGAGGGGAAGTGTAATTAAGACTGGGGGAATCAGAAAAAAGACACAAACTGAGCCTTGAAGCAATCTAGGGGGTTTGAAGGCTCCTTATTTCCCAACAAACTTCTCAAAGGACTTAAGTCCTTTGGAAACAGCTCTTTCCTGTCTTTCTCATTCAAAATCTGTCTTTGATGATTTTAACCAGGTTTCAAAAGTACCCAGACATTTTGGAGAAGAGTAGGGTGTGGAAGAAATATATCAGGGGCTTAGGTATAGATTGGCCTCTGGCAGAATCCTCCTGAGACATTTCTGTTCCTGGGCAAGGCTTTTCCAGGCTTTACCAGTGACCTGCTTTCACCCAAGTGCTCTTGAGCACTGAGGGCTGCAATCTAACCATTTGTAAAATTACTTCCTATTTAAATGTTGCCTGACAGTCATGTATGAACTAATATATATCAAATGCCCCAGGTTCTTTCTCTTTGTATAGATTACATCTTTCAAGGTATTACTCAAAATCCCTTATGGGGCTAGGAATTCTGACAAATGCAATATGTGGACATTCAAAATGCTTTATAGAAAACTTGTGCAAATGCAAAAAATATTTATTATAATAGTTTTAGGAGGACAAAAAGCACCTAATTGGTTCCTCCCCACTGAACACCAGATAAAAAATAAGATTATAAATAAATGCTTTTTCTAGCAGTTATTGTTTCTTGTTACCTGTGGTTCCCTTAATCTTGACAGTCTTTGCATAAACTTATCATGCTAATCAAGTTATATGAATTTGATTTCAAAGGAAAAACAGCTTCTCTCTGAAGGAAAATAGGCAGTCTCTCCTCTGAGTAAACAATATTCCACTGAGAACAATGCTCTTTAATTTGGTAACGTGTCTTTTGTGCCATCTGCAACACCAAGCAATTTTCAGTGCTGCAATAATAATTGAATTACAGAGGGAAATTGCAAAGAATAGAGGGGAAGGAAATTGATTGCTTAATTTTTATTAACCGAAAGGGGAAAAACTGGGGCTTCCTGCTATGATTCAAAATGAAACAAAGAGAAAAAGATGTAGAGATGGCTCCAGGTGGCAGAAGGACTATTCTGTGCTTACACAAACATAAGCAAAATCCTTTAGGGAGGAGAAGATATCAGACAGGAAAGAGGGAAGTAGAGACAGATGAAAGTACTCCCCCCACCCCATAAAGAATGAGGACACCTGGAGGTTAAGGAGAAGGGGGGCAGGTCATGAATTACTGCAAAAAATAACAATTCAGCCCCCCTTCACTGACAGCTTGAATTCCAATGATCTACATTTTCACAATATAAAGTTATAATCTGTATTTCCTTTTCCTTTCTAGAAGAGAATGACAGTGACTTCATATCTTTGCACTGCCAGGGAGGAGTGAAAGCCTCTCAGGAAACTGAAGGCCTATAAAACGTTTGATGAATTCATCAGGGTCTTCCCCGGATCTTGCTGGGCTGGCCAGGATCCCCCGCTGCCTGGACTGCTCAAATATCCAGGCCAGTGAATGATGACATGGGGGCTGAAGCTGCCTGTGTTCTCTCTGGGGATGCTACAAGGAGAACCTCTTCGCCTTCCTGTGGAGTCGGTTTCCTTCCTCTCCCAGGAGCAGACCCTGGCCCAGATAACTTGCTAGTGACCCTCTCAGGCTAGCTGCTGTCAGGTGATCATTTTCAGATGTTTGATTTGTAGGTTGTAGAAAAGGAAACAGAATGGAAAGATGTCAGGAGAAGCACTGGCCAAGAAAAAAGCCTCACATTTATCCCCAAAGAAGAGATGTACCTTCTTTTCACTGGAGAGGTGGAAGATGATAGGTAACAAATACTATGTATACTGTCAAGCTCAATTAACAAGATGGTTAGTTTTACTGAACTCTTTTCTTTCTGTTTTCTTTTTTTTTCTTCTTTTTTTGATATAAGTGATGGCTCAGGAAGGTTGTATAAAAAGAAGATATAAACAAAATATTTAATATTTTAAAATAAAATAAATATGAAAAAGAAACAAATGCTATTAACACCAACATTTTTGCAAGTAATTGCATCCCCATCTTCCAGCACAGAGTCTGGGTTTTTATTATTTATAGAGCTGAACTCAAGGTTCAGTTTCTCTTAACAGAGATACTTTCAGGAATTTCAGAGAATGCTGAAATAACTTGTATGAACTGATGCATAGTGAAAGGAATAAAACAATTTATACAAAGACAATACTGTGAAAACAGACAATTTTGAAAAATTTAAGAATTCTAATAAGAGCTGTGACCAGATGCTGTTCCAGAGGACTGATGAAGAAGCTTTCTATCCAAATCCTGACTGAGAAGGGATAGTTTCATGGCGTAAAATGGAACACATTTTTGGAAATGACCAAAGCAGGAATTTATTTTGCTTGAATATGCATATTTGTTATAAGGATTTTCTTTTGTTTTATTTTTAATAGTAGGGGAAGAACAATATATTTATGTTCATTGAGAGAAACAAAGAGGCAAAGACAGAAAGATATAGAGAGGGGAAATGGGGAAAGAGAGAGAGAAAATGAAAGAAAGACAGAGACAGACAGAGACAAAGACAGACACATACACACATAGAGAATGAAAGAGAGAAAGAGACAGAGACAGAGACAAAGAGAGACAGACACACACATACACACACACAGAATGACAAAGAAAGAGAATGACAGAGAAACAGAGACAAAAGAGAGACAGACACAGTGAGAATGAGACAGAGACAGAGACAGACAGATAGAAAGACAGACCAAGACTGAGACAGAGTGAAAGAGAGAGCCTAGAAAGGGGAGCAAAGACTCCCTAGAAAGATCCAATTCCATGAACTCTCTGGCAGACACCTTGATGCTGAGAGGGAAATTCAGGGCCTTTTCTAACTAAAAGATGTGTTAAATTAATTCATACCACAGTTGTGAGCTTAGAGTGTTCACTAATGAAATGGAAAAGGCCACAAATCATCCATTGCTTTCCCAAGAGAAAACACAGGAAAGAAAGTTTATAGAAACATTCAGCTAATTAAAGGAAATTGTTTTCTTACATTTAAACTCTAATTTGGAGAATGTCTGGCTACTAAGGAAGAATCCCCTAAACTATTAAGGTGGATGATGACAATTCCATGAATAGAATGGGGAGTCATTGTTCCTTAAATTCCATTATTTTTTTAAAGTAATGACTTTCTTAATTACTCAGTGTTACTAAAATCACTGAGATTAAGCCAATTGACAGCTTTCTAGTTTCCAGCCCCAACTCTCCCATCATCATTGTTTAGTGAGACCACTTTTCTAGGTTAAATAGCCTACTTTTCTAAAAGTAAAAGAGGAAAATGCAATTGGATACTCTCCAGCATCTAGTGACCTTTGGAATACCCTTTGTTTGTGTAATTCTTAGTTATAAGCTGTACTCTAACTTCAAACATCCTTTTAAAATGCCTGCTACTTAAAGTTGCCTACAGCCAAACCTTCCCTGAAATGTTTACACCAAAGGAAAACATTGAATTTGTGGTCAGGGTTTTACCTCAAAATGTAATCTACAAATCCTGAAAACCTCATATTCCAGCTCCATCTTGAAACTTGAGTGATCTTGACCCTTTAATTATGAAGCCCCTAATCATCTTGATGACTTTGGTGGTAACATTGCTCTCCCTGTAGGACTCAGAATGGACAGGATTTCTGACTGCAGTAGATACTAATGCTTCTGTTGCATTTTGGTTAACATTGGAGGGCATACATTCACCTAAATTTAGGCCCCCATATTGTGTTCTACCAAAGACATTTGGCATAAATTCTACCTGTTGATAATGGTCCCTGACATTTCAAACATCTGTTTTTCAGTTTCCTTTCCCCCATTCTATTAATCAGATCCTGGACAATAGGACAGAAACAGGAGGATCAGAGAGACCTTAGAACTCATTTTACAGACAAAAATGCCCAGAGAAGAAAAGTGACTTTCTTAAAGTGATGGAGGACAGCTCTGTAGCTGGTATCTGAGCCCAGGTCTTTGGACTCCAAAGCCAGCAATCTTTCTATCTTGCCTATTATCCCTCAACTTGGAAGAATCATGATCACTCTCTTTCACCAGAATCCTTCTCTTTCTTCTCCCAAATTGCATTGCTAACCTGAAGAATTCTCTGCCCTTAAGCCCTCCTCTCTCTCCTTCCAATTGATGGCTCCTTCCCAAGGACCTGCATTTGAGCATGCCATGTTTCACCTTAATCATATTGAACCCTTTCTTTGGATTTCTCCTTCCTCTTGATCAGCTACATTATTCTCTTCCTCCTCCTCCATCCAATTTCAAATTTCTTTTTATGTGCTGTTTTCCCCCAATGGAAGGTAAAGATTGACTTGCTTGCATAAATGTGTCTCTCCATTGCTTAGTCCAGTGCCTGGCACATAAATACTTCTATCTATCTGTCTATCTACTGGTCTACCCACCTCTCTCCTCTTTTTTCCCTCTTCCTCTCCCCCCTTCCTTTCTCTCTCATTCTCTGTGTCTCTGTTTCTCATTCTCTCTTTCTTTTTGCATCTTTCTTTTTCTCCTATCTATCTATATCTATCTATCTATCCATCTGTCTATCTACTTATTATTTTGCCTAATTTTGTTATCATTTAATTGTTTTCAATCATTTTTACTCATGGTGACCTCTTTTGGAGTTTTCTTGGCAGAGATATTAAAGTGGTTTGCCATTTCCTTCTCTGGATCATTTTACAAATGAGGAAACTGCTCCCAGTCACAGTTAGCAAAAGTCTGAGGTCATATTTGAACCCAGATATAAGAGACTCCAAGCCTATCACTGTATGTACTATATTATCTATCTAATGACTTAACTAGCATATTTTGAAGTTTTACTCAGTTTTTTTTTAATCCCCATAATATAAATTCTTCCAGCCAGGGACTGTTTTTGCTTTAACACAGTGCATAGCACATAAGAGTTTAATAAATGCTTACTAGTAAATTTATCATGAATGCTAAAGGAATCAAATAGCCCTGCACCAATCAGCCTTGGGTAACTGGCCCAGAAGGCAAAAGGACCTCTAATTGTTGGGCTTTTCCTGTTAGACATCTTTCCTATAGCCTATGGGGGCCTTTTTCTGTGAGAATCAGGCACCTTAGAGACAAAAAAAGTCCTTTTTAAAAATCTCCTAACGCTCCTTTTCTCTAACCCTGGCAGCATTTTCCAATTAGTTGGGCTTCTGAGGAGGTAACCAATCTTATTTTCTTACCCCCTGTGCATCTCATATAGAAGAAAGCTGCCTGATTAACTAAAAAGAAACACTGTTCAAGAGCTGGTCAGCTTAGGAGTTGCTCCGTGAGCTTATATCCTCTTGATTTACTTCTTTCTTCCTCCTGCTCCTCAATTAAGATTTCCACACTAAATATCCTATGTGTTATCCGCCAACAAACTGGTTTTTAATAGAACATGTAAGTTGGAATTCATTTCTTAGAATGGTGTCTTTTACAATGTATGGAACTGTTCAGATAGGATAACTATCAGCTAGCTGAGCTTCCCATTCTTCAAAGCAATGTAACATTCCCCCAGGGTTATTTCCACAAATGAGCAGCATTTATGTGGCCTGAGAGTATAGATTTATGAATCATCATCTCTCATGGATTTCTCCTTTACAACATCTTGTCATGAGAGACAATGATGCATTGCCATGTGCTCTCAGAAAGATGCTGGCCCAGCACTCTCAGGAAGCTCACGTCTGTGCATCAGAGGGTGGAATTTGGCCCCAAAAGTTATAAGAAAACAGTAAAGTGATTATGCTACAGTCAAATATTTTCCAAGCATTCTATATATCCATCCGTGTAGTGGGAATAGAGAGGAGCTTTCAGAAGAAGGTTCAAAGACAAATCCTGAGACAGGCTGTGATGTAGAGCACTCACATGCTCTGGCATCCCTGGGAATCAAGTCCCCAAGAATAGTGGGACCACAAAACCACCCACTTCACAAGAGACTGAGCCAAAAAAAAAAGTCAGGATGGGCTTAACACAAAGATTCGCAACTTTGGTGAAATTTTATTTCTGGCTTTTCCCCACTTCGCTCAAGTTATCTGGCCAGAAGGCTAGAATACATGGAAATCAATCTCTATTTGATGACTTATGGGAAAAAGACCTATACAGCATTGCTTTATTACCTAACATAAAAGTACCTCCTATAATATTTGCAAGTAACTGGAATACAAAAGCTTTTAAGTCATGAGTAACATGGAAATATAGGTCATAGAATCAGAGCTATAGAGAGAGAAGAGATTTTTGAGACCATCTAGTCCAACCCATTCATTTTACAAATAAGAAAACTGAGACCTAAGGAGATTGGTCAGTGAGAGTAAATATTGGAAGTGGAATTTGAATATAGTTTCTCTGATTTGAGAGCTAGCAAGGCTCTTTCTACCACACTGACCTTTTTTTTCCTCTTCAAAGCACTTGTATTAAAGGTATTTGTTTATTTTTTTAAGTCAGTGGTTAAAATTCAAAGGAGTTTATTTGTGGAAGGCAATGGAATATATGGTAGAGAAGGTCCTGGCCTGAGATTCAGGAAACCTGAGTGGTCGTCCCACTTCTGCAATCTCCTTGTCACAGAATCTTAGAAATTGAAGGGAAATTATGAAATGTATGTACACAACACCTCCCAGAAGGATTAATAGTTTTCCCTTTCCTTTCAAAGACTGTCTATAATCAATCATCCAGCCTCTGTTTGATGATCCCCAGAGATGAAGAGCTTACTACCTTATTATACCATCTTTTCTGTTGGGGGACAATTGGACTTATTGGGAAATTTTTCCTTTTATAAAATTAAAAATTTACTTCCAAGATAATGATTCTTTTCTCAGGGCACAAACAAAAAACAGAAAAGAAAGTCTAATCCTTCTTCTCTAGAGCAACTTTGAAGACACTAGCCTTGTCCCACAAGTGTGAAATGAGTCACATGTGCTAACATGTGTAAAATGTCTTTTTTGGTTTTGATTTTCCATACTTTTTTGTTATAGGTGAGGCTACTAGGTAGTACAATGGATAGAACTTCTGGCTTAGAGTCAGGGAGATGTGAGGTCAAATCTGGTTTCAGAACTATATTAGCTGTGTTACTCTGGACAAATCATTTAACCTGTTTGTTCAACTTTCTCAACTGCAAAATGGGGATGATAATAGCACCTGCTTTCCATAGTCCATGATCCATAGGATCAAATGAGATAGTATCTATAAAATGCTTAGTTCATATTAAGTGCTGTTTAAATGTCAGCAACATTATTATTGTTATTATTATTACTATGGAGGAAAGAACAAAGAAAGGAAGGAAGGCTAACATGTTTCATCATGACAATTGCCATTATTCTAAGGTATCTCCTAATGAATTTAAGCCCCCCCCAAATTTATAATTCCTTGGCCTTCTCATATATGTCTTTTTAAAAAATTCATGTGCATGTGTGTGCATATGTACAGAGGTAGTTGTTGTTTGACCTTCATTTTAATATTTTAATATATTGTAGATTCTAGTCAGTATAAAAGATCCAGGGTATAATCCATCTTGTTCCTTCTTTCTTTATAAATTGTAGAGATTACTTTTCCCTAAACGACAAGAAAGTTGTGCAGGGACTGATTGGGGTCTAGCATCTCTTGACACAGCTTTCCAACTAAGGGCATAAAGTGTTCCATTCATGGAATTAGAACCTCCCTCCCCCAATTTGGTAGATGTTTGAGGATCATATAATGCAGTACATCCCATTCTATATTATATGGGTTTACATGCCAAGAAAAAGGGTCTATATCTATAACAGCAAGTGCCTTGTTGCATATCCTCTCTATTTTAGGGGTAGGTAAACCTTTTGTTAACTTGTTCAATGATACTTCTTAAAATCCAAACTGAAGCAAGATACTAGCATCATGCTAGCCTACAACAATCACTTGCTCATTCTCTGCTTCTCTGCCTCTCTCTCTCTCTGTCTCTTTTTGTTTGTGACTCTATGTATGTGTCAATCTCTCTTTCTTTCTCTCTCTCTCCTCCCTCTCTGTTTCTATCTCTGTATGTATATGATTGTTTCTCTCTGTGTGTCTCTTTCCTATTCATTTCTGTTACTTTTTCCAATCTCTGACCCTTTCTCTATTCTCTATATCTCTATCTCTATTTCCCTGTCTTTCCCTCTGTCTCGTATGTGTGTGCATGTGCACAGACATATCAAGCCATATTACTTCTTTTTCTGGTTAGATTTATTTTTTATGCTACTGCTAATGTGCAAGTTATTGTTGATAATTATACTGCAGTGTACTTTATACCCACCACTGCTCCTGGAGTCACCAGTACTTTTGGATTTTTCTAAGATCTTATTATTTAATGATTTGCAACCAGGTAGCATAAAGAAAAAGATACTGGTATTAAAAAATATGTGGACTTTTATGGCAGAGATCATTAAGAACTCTGCTCCAGCCCACAAATCCAATCTAGACCATCCTCTTCTTCCAATTCAGTTCTGTCCCCAGTTCATGCATATGGCTCTATCCAACATTTATATATCAATGAGTGAGCTATGGACAGATATGGACAAGCTATGTTTATACCAAAAAAGGGCAATGAAATCACAAATTCATCCAAGTATTCATACACATACACACACACATACACACACACACAAATATGTATGCATGTTTTGTAAATAACTAATTCCAAAGGATCAGTAGAAAGGTTTGACCTTTCTGATACAAATCAAAATCTCTTAGTGTTGAAAACAAGAACTGTCTTTTGCCTTTTTTTGTATCCCCAGCATCTAACACAGTGTCTGGTACATAGAAGGCACTTAATAAACATTTGTTGACTGACTGACAAACCTTCATGATTTTCTGGGACCCAAAATACCATTTCTTAGTAGTCAAATGTTTGGTGAGCAAGTCTCTCTGAATTTAACTAGACTGATGCACAGATGACATCCCTGTACTCAGAGACTTGTTAGAGGCTTGGAACACTTGATGTTCCAAGATGGGGTTTACTGTTCTGGTGTCATAGAATCTTGGATGATGTCATCTATCTACAGGATAAAAACATCAGAGGAGGATATTAATGGAGGATACATGTATAGAGGAAAATGCATGATTATAAGATCAAATACATAAATGCATATGCAAATATAAATAAAATTAAAGGATTTCTCTGCTGTAGTGAGGGTCCAGTTTGGATTATATAGCAAAAATCAGGAATGGAACCAATTAGCACAGTTGCATGACTTACAGCACTTCTCTTTATCAGCACCTAAGCCACAGCAGAGACCAGTAGCGAAAATGATGCTGAATTTTGACAAGGAATGAGTAGCAATAGAACCAAATAGATGCTAGAATTATAAAATTCAAAAGCATAAAGCCATGACATCAAGGAGTTTGCCCTTCATTGCACTACATAGCTTACATATGTTATACAGTATTTTCAGCACCTCTTGTGAGAGGGATACCAAACCCTTTTCATGACTGTTCATCTACCTGTGAGATTAACCATTCATAGAGTTAGGACCTCCCTAACCTCTGGATTTCACCTGTAGTTCTAAGAAGCTATAGCATGTGCAATAGCCATACCCAATAAAACCATCTCTGCAGACAGACTAAACCAGATGTAAAACCCATCGGTGATGGGGTGAGGGTGGGGTGTTTACTTCAAGTATGTGAAGACTTCCATGGGCTGATGAGAATAATTTGTTCCAATGGCCATTAAAAGTGACTGAAGCAGGCACTTAGTAGGTTTAAAGCCTAGTCAACAAAGATGCCAAGGGATTCTATTGTACCGGAGGCCATTGCTGGTCATTCTGACTTTTGTTTGGCACTGGACTTCAGTGACTGAAAGAGAGAATAAGGCTGTTGACTTAATGCAACTTTGCCTCACTTAAATCCAATTCACACATAAGTCAAAAAATCAGTCCATGTTATTGGTCCTCTTCAAAAAAAAGGGCAAACCACAAAGTATATGGCCAGGAGTTTCTAAAGGTTTGGGGATAAGGAGTGACAATAGTTCTAATGATTCTGATCCCTTTTTTCTTGCTCTCAGGAGACTCTATTGCAAGTCAGGAAGACTATTTGTATCCCTGGCTGCATATGTGGTTCAGCAACAAAAGAAGAAGAGTTTTCTTAATTGTTCACAGTCCAGATACAAAGCTTTGTATTTTTATTGAGTTCCTAGACAAAGCTTGTCCCATATTCAATGCTTTTTTAAGCTGAATGCTCATATTGTCATTGATGGCCTTTTTCTTTTCTTTTAGGAACCTAGACATGAGCTAAATGCTAATGTTTCTACAGGAAACCTAAGAATTCTCCAAGATTGAAGCACTGGGCCTGATCCAGACATACACACAGATATACACACACAAACATATTACACACACATACTACAAATGAGTATACTGTTGTTGTTTAGTTGTTCAGTTGTGTCCAACTCTTCATGATGTCCTCGTTTGGGGTTTTCTTAGCAAAAATAGTAGAGTGGTTTACTATTTCCTTCTTCAGGTCATTTTACAGATGAGGAAACAGCGGCAAACAGGATTAAGTGACTTGCTCAGAGTCATACAGCTAATAAGTAACTGAGATTGGATTTGAATTCAGGTTCTCCTGACTCCAGGCCAAATACTCTATCCACTGAGCCACCTAGCTGTCCGTAAATGAATGTATGTGTGTATATATATGTATATACATATATATATATATATATGCAAATATATGTGTATGGTGCATATATGTACATATATACATGTGAATATATGTTTACATGCATGCTATAATAAATACATATAAAGAATGTCTTATATGCATAAACATGTATTTTTAATTAATTGCATTGAAATTAATTTTGCTTTGATATTTCTATGACATCTCTTACAATTACTGGAGATACCTTGGTGCATTATAAAATAAGTGCTGGCAATCACTGACCTAGTTGATTTTATCTTCACTTAGGAGACAGAAGCTGGAGTCTATGGTTTAGCTCAGAAATTCCCTTTCCCTCCAAACTGAGGCAATTCCTTTCACTTCTCTGTACTTTATCTGGGAAGTGAGCTATTCCCTTCTACCATGCATGGATAATGAGAAGATTAACAAACTAATGTGAGGAGTATTGAATATTGCTAAATTATGTGTAGGTTTATAAGTGAGGTAAATCATTGGCAGCAGCCAACAGTATAGCCACTGAATGTGATCCCTGATGCAATAACTTCCTTCTTTATGTAGGTATTCCTACATAATGAAAAACTATATATCAGGCTTTTACAAAAAAAAAAGATCACTCTGCAAAAATTCTACACAACCTATAAAGTTTACATTGACTGAATGCATTGACTAATGCCGTTCTTTCCCTCAGATTAAAGACATCTTCCTCCTTTACTGTGCTGCTGCTTCAGCCACAAAAATCTGGGACCAAACCCCTTCAGGGTCAGTCCAAGCCGGAATATTCTTGTCAGTGAAATTACAAGCAATTTGGAATGGTGGAGGACTTGGGTTCAGCTGCTAGACTTCCCACTGTCTTCTGTCCTTTGCACACACAGAGGTAACCATCTGCTCAGTGCTTCATAATGGGACTAGGAGGAAGAACACATTTCATAGCATCATAATGGAATGTGGGTCAGATCTAATGGAGGTTCAGAAAAGGCAAGATTAAGGTCTGAGATACTTGAAATTCTCATGCAATAAAAGATTAAAATGTTAATAAAATCTGATTATTACCCCATAACAGTATTAAAGTATTATATATAATATAACATATATATATATATAAAACAGTTTTAAAAACATAAAATTAAGTCACACTAATGGAAAACTTGATAAAATGAATAAAAACACATGACATGTGCCTGGTACTCTGCCTCAGTCAAACCACATCTGGCAAATTGTTCTTAGTTCTAGGCACCGCACGTCAGGAAGGATGTTGACAACATCTAAAGGAAGGCAACAAGAATAATGAAAGGCCTGAAAATCATGCTGTGGGAAAAATGCTTGAAGAAACAAGTTATATATAGAAGAGTAGTCTTAGGAACACATGATCATTGTCTTCAAGGGATGGTTAGATTTATTCTGTTTTACCCTGGAAAAAGATCAAGGTTTATATACAGAGAATGCTTTTTTAAAAAGAGAAAGGGGCAGATGATTTGTCATGGAATGGACTCCTTGAGAGATGATGGATTCTTCCAACCTTCAGATCTTCAATTAGTAGGTGCAACCTGGGATGAGGATCCAGTAAAGGAGATCAAAGAATAGTAAGAGAGGGAGGAGAAAAACCAAAAGAGAACAGTGTCACAAAAACCTGGAGAAGAGAGAGTATTGAAGAAACGGGGAAGAAAGACAGAGCCAGAATCGTAGAGAGGTCAAGAAGGAATGAGAAGAGGCAACTGGATTTGGTAAGTCAGAGATCATTCGTAACTTTGGGGAATTAACTCTTAAGTGACTATGTCTCTAAGTGCTGGTCTCATACATTTACAATCTTGTTTTCCTCATGTCTGAAATGCTCTCTCTGCTCACTTCCAAATCCTTTTTTTCCATCAAGGTTCAAATCAAGTGCCACAGCCTTTACAAGGCCAAGGTCATCTACTATATGCCAGCATTGCCAGTCATCTTGAATCTTTTTTTGCTGCTGGACTTCAATGACTATGAAGGAGACAGTGAATATGTCTCACTTACATCCAATTCACATGATGTCACCAATCCTCTTTGAGAATGAAGGATAAACAACAATAGCAATAAACTGTTTATACCACACGAGCCAAAACCTTGTTTCATGTATGTTTTGCTTTTCCTTTTCTGTGTACATGTTGTTTTCTCCAAAAGAATGTAAGCTCTTTGAGAGTAAAGATGAATTCCTATTGATATTTTATTCCATGCAGCTAGCAGATAAATGCTTGTTGAAGTGAATTGAAATGGATTTAATTTAACTTAATCTTGGAGGTGCTGAGAGAGGTGCTTGGTCAAAGATAGAGTGGGAAGAGACTGTTTCTAGCTCTGAGATTTTATGGCAATGGTTCTCAAACTTTTGTTCTCACTATCTTTATTCTATTAAAAGCTACTGAGGATCTGTCCAAAGAGTTTTTGTTTATGTTCGTTATACATCTATATGTGTGTGCATATGTATATATTTACCATCTTAGAAATAAAAACTAATTTTGAATTTGTAGACCCTCTAAAAGGGTTTCAGAGACCTCCAGGACTCTCTGGACCTCATTGAGAACAAGTTAGAGGTGATGCTTAGCATTGCTATTGTCCACATGTTACAGAGAAGAGCATATGAAATCATCAACTGACCAATATTCTAACCCAAAATTATAAAACGTAGACATTGACTAATAACTCTTGATTAACCAGTTGAAAACCCCATGCATTAAAGAATAGAAACAGACACAAATAGATATTATTAACTATCCAAGAATGCTATTGTTTTATGAATAACCTACTGAGAAGTAATATGATAAAGTAGCTGGAAGACTAGCTTTAGAATCAGGAAGTCCTAGATTCATGAACAGATTCCTTACACTAGCTATGTGACCTTGCACAAGTCTTTTAACCTAACGTGCCCCTAAAATTGAAGACTTTAATTACAAACTGGCAAGGGTTCAGAACTGCTGTCAGTACGCATTAGCAAAGGGAGCTTCCTCTCTCTGAGTTCTTTATGCTAATAAATTCAAGTAGTCAAAGAAGAAAAAATATTATTATAACAGTAACTGATATGATATACATGTATCTACCTCCATTAACTCTACTGTGATACTTCATTATATATGGAGGTAACTGAGTTCTTAAAAATTATTCTAGCAGACCACAGACCCTGTCAGATTCCCAATCTAGCCAAGGTCAAAGATTGTAATTACTAAATTGGCCAAATGATAATGAATATTTTTGCCATATTTTGATGTCTGTCTACTAAAATATGGAAAGGTTGCAATCTGTCGTGGTGGACTGACAAAATCACTTTCCTTCAAATCCTGAAATGCAGTAAGACCTTGTAAAGTCACAATATTCATATTTATAAGTGCAAACATGACTTAGTGAAGACTATCTGAATAGAGGAACTGTTGCAAATCTTTCTAATTTCAAAGTAAAAATTATGTTCCTTAGGGCATAGGAATAACAATAGCAAAAAATTACATGCATGTGTAAATACATTCACATATGTACATGTGCATGTACTATAAATATACATACATATATAAAATGCCTTGTTTTTCACAGATTTGTTTTGAGAAAAATATTTTTAAAACTACAATGCTATGTATATGAATGAGTGTGTATGAATGTGTATGCATGTGTATTTGTAGCACTCTGTGGTAACAAAGAGATGAAAGGGAGTGGATACTCGTGGACAAAATCTATGGTATATGATTATAATGGAAGAACCTTACTCAAGAAATGTCAGAGATAGGCAGCTAGGTGTTCCAAGGGATAGAGCACTAAAATTAGTCAGGAAGATCAGGATTTGAATTCCACTTCAGATATTTACTAGGTGTAGGACCCTGAACAAATTATATAAAGTCTCAGTTTGAGTTTCCTCATTTGATAACTGACAATAGTAGCTATCTCAGAGTTGGGGTTTTTTCTCAATAGTATTTTATTTTCCCAAGTACATATAAAGATAGTTTTCAACATTCATTCTTATAAAACTTTATGTTCCAAATTTTTTTACCTCCTTCACCTCACTCCTCCCCAATCAGCAAGCAATATTTTAAACATATTTCCATATTTGTCATGTTGTGCCAGAAAAATGAGACCAAAAAATCATGAGGAAGAAAAAAACACACAAAAAGGTGAAAATATTAGGCTTTGATTCACATTCAGTCTCCTTAGTTGTCTCTCTTTAGACGCAGATGGCATTTTCCATCCCAAGTCTATTGGAAGTACTTTAAATCACTGCATTATTGAGAAGAGCCAAGTCCATCACAGCTGATCATCACATAAATTTGTTGTCACTATGTATAGTGTTCTCTTGGTTCTGCTTACTTCACTAAGTATTAATTCATCTAACTCTTTTCAGGTCATTCTAAAATCAAGCTGTTCATTATTCTTATTATCCCAGAGTTATTGTGAGAATCAAAGGAGAAACTATATAGAGTTCCTTATAGACTGTTTTTTGTCTGTTATTATTATTGTTGTTAGTATATGAAGAATTCAGACATATTTGGGAAGATTCATATGAACAGATGCAGAGCAAAATAAACAGAATCAATGAAACAAAATGGGGATTCCAAAAGTCAATAAAGTTTTAAGCTATTCAAGCTTAAAATAGTTCTAAGACTTCTGGACTCTTTTTCTTCCTCCTTTTCTCTTCCCCCTTTCTCCTGCCTTTTGCACCCAGTAATTAAAATGAGGTCATCAAAAAGAAGTTGAAATCTGAGTCTTGGAATAACTATTGAAGGTTCTGCAGAAGAGATTATGAAATGGACCTTCTTTCTCATGGTCAAGAAGCAGGGGACTATGAAACAAAGGACAGAGTACATTGTATACACTTTCAGACATAATTCCTATATGAGATGAGGCAGCTGATAGTAGAGGGCTAGACTGGTGTCAAGAAGACCTGAGTTCAAATCTAGCCATAGACATTAGCATCAAGATCCTGTCCAAGTCACTTTGCCTGTCTACTTTAGTTTCCTGATCTACAAAATGGGGACCAAGATAGCAAAAACCTTTCAGGTTGTTTATGAGGGTCAAATGAAATAGTATTTATAAATTACTTTGCAAATTTTTAGGAACTGTATAAATGCCAGCTTTATTATGTGATGATAATTGTGATATTTTTGCTTGACTATTTTCTTCTTCACCACGGAAATTTCAAGGTTTTGGAGGTGGAGAAGAAGGGTTAAAAAGATTGTAATGTAAAGATAGAAGACATTAATAAAACAAGAACAGCAGCCTCATGAGGGAAATAGTCCAGATACTAGCACCCATGATTCCAGGTGTTAAGTACTTTGCTCATGGTGATGGAAGTATAAAGTGTTGGAGTCAGAATTTTCCACTTAGATTTTCTTATGTCAAACCAAGTGATCTTTCCAGGACTTGGCACAGTGCTGACACATCATTCATTCATTTATTGTTGTCATCCTTTATGATTGAAGCGGACCAAAATGACATCACTATGTCAAGGTCAATGTTCAATGTATCCAACTGTGGCTGATCAGAATGAACTCAGAAAATTCTACCACAGATTTGGCACAAATAGTCTGTATCTGGCACAACACAGGTAATAAATGTTCATTGATTGTCTCAATTTTCCACTGTGCCATTGCAAACCCATTAGAAAGAGTCATACATGTGTAGGCAGAATAATATGTGTAGCTTTTTGGTTTATTTCACAGGGTATGAACACACTCATTGGCATAGAGCAGAATCCTCCAAGTAAATTAAGAGACAAAATGTACCTAGAGGATCAAAGAAGTGCTCTTTTGAACACACTTTGAGAATGTTCTATAATGAAACTATGAGGGACCTTTGTCATTTTATGGCAGCTGTGGATGCAGAGGTTAAATAGCAATCACAGCTTTATGAGAACAGTTAGAGTGTAAGCTTTTCAGGTTAAGGGAGAGAAATAGTGTTCATCAGAAATCAGATCCATTTCTCTACTTGATCTACCTCCCATTTTCCTTTGCTTCTTTCTAATAGAAGGATCGATTATAGGCATAGAACTGTGAAGAACCAAACTAGATATTTTTTATTCAAATCAATGGCAAAAACTGATGCAGAACAGGGAAAGTTAATCCTGGGAATGTGCTGCATTTTTTATTCATTTTATCCCATTTTCCATGAGAGTGACTTAATTTTATGTTCTATAACTTTAATGCTGTTAAAGTGTTAGAATTTGATTTTTTACAATGCTATAATTTTAAATAGGATGTGAATTTCAATAATCCTAGGGGAATCTTTCCCCTCTTCTCCCTTCCCCCTGACAAATTAATTGAAACTGACTCTCGCTTTCCTAAGGCTGAAGTTCTAAGTACCCCTCCTCTCTGCCCCACACTTCCCAATATGGACAACCACAGAAAGAAACCATGTCCTCCACCTTGGGTGGGAACAATTAAAGAGAGGAAATAAGCATTTAGAACAGGTTTTGGGAAGGTGCCAAAGACCAAGTCAGACCAAGTTCCAATTTTGCCCAGGGCCTAGGAGCATCAAGGTGTGGGTATTCAGTGCGTATGAATCAGGCTTTTTCTCTGTTGACTGGGAATCTCACCAACTCTTTTCTTTCTTCCGGGTCAAAGGCAGTTCCCAAAGTCAGCACATATTTCTATAGTCAACATAATCATGATATGGCTCAGTCAAATCAAGCAAGTTTTCTTCATCAACCTTAATTAATATGTTTGTAGATGATAATCATGTTTTCTGTTAATAAGACCAACCAGGTTTATGTAGAGACTACTTGGTATTATTTGAAGGTTGCAGACCAGAAGTCTACTTGAATCTAAATACAGAATCTACCAATTTACATTGGTGCTTAATAGATGCTTTCTCTTCCCCAGGATACCTTTTTTATAATATAAATAAATACCCCCTTTTTAATATTGTATAATGAATTAGAATAATGACCTACAAACCTGATTGATAGGCCCTGAGAAGAACTTTCCTCAGTACCACAGATTCAGAGTTAGAAGAAACCTTAGAGATCTTTGATTCCAAAGCCTTTATTTTAACAACTGAGAAAACTGAGGCAAGTAAAGATTATGACTTGCCCAGAGTCACACAGATAATTATTGCCTGAAAGAGGATTCAAACTAGGATTTTTTTCATTCTGCGGAAATCTCTCCCTAAACTATGCTGTCATCTTCCTTAAAGTTTGAATATAACCATTTTTTTCTCTCACTTTTCTTTGGAATTGCATTTTCTATACTTTTTTAAAACAATGTTGGCTCCTGTCCTCTCACCTCGCCCCATGCAGTCCATAACTTTTATAAGGAGGCATGCTCCTCAGTTAGCCAAACACTACAAAAATTTAGTCTCACTTATGCTTTTGCCGAGATGGTGTCCATGTCAGCTGCTATTCTTCACATATATTCCATCTACTACTCACCATAAATCTCAGAATACTTTACATTTGTCTTTTTGCCACCTAATTTTACTGGTTTCTCTAATTTTTCAAAACGCAAATCATATTTAACCCTATTCTCTTCAGAAGAGTTTCTTTTCTGTCTCCATCAATAGAATGTTTGGATTTTTTTTGTCTCCATCAATAGAATGTTTGGATATACTTTTGGAGCCATTAAAAGCCATTTTCATTAGATTGGTACCTAATGGACTTTTGGGGCTGCCTTTCCTTCAGTACCTCCCCTAGTTGACAGCAAATCACCAATGATTCTTCCCATGCAGTTTTTGGATTGTGTATTCATTCTAAAGTCTGTCCAAGGCCTATTCCAGCCATTCCTTTGTGAGATTGTCATGCACAATGTAGCCAGTTTGTACAGGCTCATGAGGCAATTATTAAACTGTCAATATCAGCATTTATTCTTCAGAAATTGGTGTTAAAATCAGGATTTGATTTATTGTTTTGTTGATTGTCCAAACTTAATAAAGTTATAGAAAAATGTTAAAAATGTATCTCATATGTTTTCCTTTTCTTTTAGAAAGTCAGTTATTAAACATTTACCAGAATACACATTAATGTAGCATTGAAATTCATTTTTTTTGCTTTTTTTGCTGAGGCAATTGAGGTTAAGTGACTTGTCCAGGGTCACACAGCTAGGTAATGTTAGTGAAGTTCATTTATTTGTTGAATATATAACACTACCAATGGAAACTAGGTGATTATTTCTGTGAATCCCTGCCTTCATTAATTAAAGCTGGTTACAAGAGTTTTTCAGCATGGTGGATTATAATGGACTGGGAAACAGGATTACTAATTTCTAATTCTGACCTGGTCAATTGCTATCTGGTTGAAATTTGACAAATTACAATCTCTCTGGGTATCAAGTTCTTCATGCCAAAAATGGGGGAATAGGGACATTGGACTAAGTGATCGCTAAGGTACTCTTGAATTCTATAAGTCTAGGATTCTTTCTTCTCCACATTTTCTAGACAAATCATAGTTCCAGAGACAGTGACTTGTACACAGTTGCATAGGTAGTAATTGGAAAAGATGGGATTTGAACTCACATTCCTTGACTCTGATTTTGGTGTCTCCTCCTTGCACTGTGGTGCAGGACACTGCTTTCCTACATATTAACTTTTCAATTATTTCACAGTATGTTAGTTTCTGCCACTTTGTTCTGAGGGCTTCTGGGAAATGAAGTTCTTTTATTATCAATCCAGACTGCCTAGACATGTCAGTTAATGTCAGGAAGCTGCCTTCCTGAGAAAACATAGGGCCATTATTGGAATTGGGAAGTTTTGGTTCAAGCCTGGCTTCTGATTCACAGTAACTATGTGGCCCTGGGCTAATTTCAAATTCTCAGTATGTCCAGGCAATTCTCTTAGCTTTGAAATTATAGATGAGCTGCCCATCTGTATTGGTGGAGGTAATTTCATACTGGGATTTCTCTGCATCAAAAAAATCACAAGTCTGAACACTCCTGTGCTCCCTCCAAAAATGGCCTCATTTTCTTTCTAAAATGAACAACCAGAGCATCCCAAAGATGTTGAATAATCACTGAGTATAACCATAGTTTGACTAGTAACAGAAATAGAACTCAGCTGAAGACTTTGAGGCTGTCAGATGAATATAGCTTATAAAAAAATTTCCTTCCATAGAAAAGTTCTGGAATAATGATAGGTGATACTCATAAAATGCCTTAACATTTACAAAACATATTTAAAATCTCGTTCAAGTTTTACATGCATCTTGTCAGGTACGTACTACCTTAGGGTAAGGAAAGTAAGGTGTTAGTATCTCCATTTTATAGATGAGATGACTTGATTGTGGTTATATTGCTGGGGTCAGAAGTGGGTTCCAAATTCAGACCTTTCTTACTCCAAGTCCAGTATGTCACCTGCTAAAACTTGTTGTCCCTCCTCCAAAGTAAAATTTTCTGTGCCTCTTGTCTAAATCTTTCCACAAGCACATTTATCCATGTCTCTCTCAGTTGTTCCCTATATGCATACTTATTACCCAAACTCTACACATTTCATATTTAAAATCCTGCCTCCAGGAAATTCTCCTAATTGGGCTGTGGGCCTAAGAGACCTGGTTGGTTATAGTCTATGGTGGATTTCAGAGAAGCTAAGTGTGAACTGAGCTCTGGCATCCTACAGCCTGTGTGCTGAGCTAATTTATACTCAAGGGTAAAAATTAGGGCTTGTTTTTGGTCTTTGGCCAGACTGCAAGAGTGAGATGCAACTGGGAAAGAAATAGAAATGTACACATAACTTTTCCCCTACATTTTGGGGGAAAACGTATGGATGAAGATGGGATGTTGTAATTACACTTAGAAATGAGTATTTTTAATGGTACAAGTAATTAATAGTAAATACCTAAGACAACTAGCATTTATTAATGATTACATATATTATATATACATATATATGTATACATATGCATGCATCACCTCAGTATGGGAGATATGAACAGGCTGGTGAGGAGGGTGTAAATCTCTGCTGTCAAGGAGCTAATAGCCTGATGGTGAGGACGAGAGAAAAGGACAACACACAAACATTTTTGTACAAACAAAATATATACAGAGTAAATTTGAGATAATAAACAAAAGGAAAGCACTAAGATTAAGAAGGTCGAGAAATAAGAATCTTATCTCACCAGAACAATATATTGGGTTTATTATGGATAGCAATTTGGACTATGCTCAAAAGGTTATCAAACTGTGCATACCCTTTGACCCAGCAGCGTTTCTACTGGGTCTATATCCCAAAGAGATCTTAGAGGAGGGAAAGGGACCCACATGTGCAAGAATGTTTGTGGCAGCCCTTTTTATAGTGGCTAGAAACTGGAAACTGAGTGGCTGCCCATCAATTGGAGAGTGGCTGAATAAGTTATGGTATATGAGTGTTATGGATATTATTATTTTATAAGAAACAATCAGTAGGATGATTTTAAAGAGGCCCTGGAGAGACTTACATGAACCGATGTTAAGTGAAATCAGCAGATCCAGGAAATCATTGTACACAGCAACAACAATATTATATGATGATCAATTCTTATGGACATGACTTTCCAAAAATGAGATGATTGAGACCAGTTCCAATGATCTTGTGATGAAGAGAATCATCTACAACAGAGAAATGACTGTGAGAACTGAATGTGGATCACAACATAGCATTTTCATTCTTTTTGTTGTTGTTAGTTTGCATTTTGTTTTCTAACTCTTTTTTTCCTTTTTGATCTGATTTTTCTTGTGCAGTAAGGTAATTATATAAATGTGTTTTCACATATTGGATTTAACATATATTTTAACATGTATAACATATATTGGATTACTTACCATCTGGGGGAGGAATTGGGAGGAAGGAGGGGAAAATTTGGAACACGGATTTGCAAGGGTCAGTGTTGAAAAATTATTCATGCATATGTTTTGAAAATAAAAAAATAAAATAAAATAACAACATACTGGGCTTTCCTGATCAAGAAATCTCTGTATAGACATGTCCACTTCCAAAACACAAAACAAGTTTCAACATTGCTGAGCAGTTGCTGGGGGTTTTGGAAAGATTATCTTTAACCTAAATTACAATAGAATTTGTTTTTCTATGGCCTAACTAACCTTATTAAAATAAAGTGATTTTTCAGTGAATCTAGCCAGTAGGGAAAAGCATAAATATATTTCTATTCTTGGTTTTATCTTTGACTTCTCTTGTGACCAAATTCTGCCTTGTCTGTGTTCATAGAATCTACATTTTAGGCACTTGATAATACTGATTGATTGATACTCTTCCTACACATTTGCTTATAATTTCAATTGACCTCTTATCTAGGATATTGCTTTGTGTCATGAAATTCTTTGACAGTCTGCTGAAGCCAACAAAAACAAAAAAAAATTATGATAAGTACGATAATCATGTTGATGATGATGATAAACCAACATTTATATAGTGTATTAATGTTTTCAAAGCATTTCACAAAATATCATCTCATTTAACTTCTCAACAATCCTGGAAGCAAAGTGCTGTTACTATCTCCATTTTACAAATGAGGAAACTGAGGCAGATAAAGTTTGATTGACTTGTCCAAGGTCACATAGCTAGTAAGTCTCTAAGACTGGGTTTGAAGTCAAGTCTTCCTGACTCCAGGACCAGCACCCTTTCTCACAATAATATTTTTTAAATAATTGAAGGACATGTTACTTTCATTTAGAGATTACTGAAAACAATGATATAATTTTGTTTTCCCACCTAAATTCAGAAACCTCCTGAACCCCTAACCACAAATCCTTTAGGAATAAATGAACCAAGATTAAGAAACCTTATACTAGATGGTATATAAGACATCTTCTGACTCCGAGAATCTGAAATGAACCAATCAATAAAAAATAAAATATTGGCTTCATTAGTGATATCACATTCACCAAAAGTCCTCAACAAAATTTCTCAGATGATGAGAAATAACCAGATCATTGAAATGTACATATGATTATAAATATATATGTATATATATACACACATGTTTGCATATATGTGTATTGTATGTATGTGTATGTGTACGTGTATATGTAATTATTTCCCCCCTAACACTATATACATACTTGTATATAATATTAGGGGGAAAATGTTAATCATCATTCTCCATGGGAGAATCAAGTAAGAGAAAATTAATTTAAAATAAGGGAGAGATTTTGTTTGGACATAAGAAATAATTTCACCTCAGAGTTACAAAAATGCACTGGAATGAATTATTGAGAAAGCTCTTTGAGGAAAGAGTATATAACAATCTATTCTAGGTGGTTTAAATCAGAAACCAGATCTTATCACAAGTGGGGTTCCTAACAACTGACCCCTTCTGTTCTTCTGACATACAGGCAATGGTTATGATGGTGATTCTGTACCAATTTGTACACTTGGTGACAATTGATTTTTGCTAGCATCACAGGGCAAATGTAACCATCTATCATCTCTATCCATTGATTCTTATAGTGAAAGGGGAGAAGGGCACAGTGATGAACTGGCTCTGGGTATCACCTTTCTCATATATACTATGGGTTACCAAACTAGATGAATCCTAAGGTCTCTTTCAGTATTGACATCTTTGACTTGAATTAGTATCTATGTTTGAAATGAGGGCATGTCTTTCAACTGAAAATTCTGTAGAGATTCCTATTTATTTCAAGAACTATGAGAAGTTTGGAAAGATATCATGATTCAGAGGATTTCTCCTTTTCCAATTTCAGTGGAAATCTTGTCTTTGAGACTTATTAACCATGTGACTTTGGAAAATCTCTTAATCCCTCTGTACCTTAGCTTTCTCTTTGGTAAAATGAAGGAGTTAAATAACATGTCCTTCTGTTTCTCAATCTAGAATCTTGATAAATTTCATTAAGAAGGTATATAATATATTCTAATTGTATTCATCTGTATTGAAGGTATAGGTACCTAATGTCTTAAAATTTCATTTACCTTTCTGATTTTAAAGTAGAATCTTCCACTACACACCTGTCAGATTGGCTAAAATGACAGGAAAAGATAACGACGAATGTTGGAGGGGATGTGGGAAAACTGGGACACTGATACATTGTTGGTGGAACTGTGAACGGATCCAACCATTCTGGAGAGCAACTTGGAACTATGCCCAAAAAGTTGTTAAACTGTGCATACCCTTTGACCCAGCAGTGTTTCTACTGGGCCTATATCCCAAAGAGATCTTAGAGGAGGGAAAGGGCCCCACATGTGCAAGAATGTTTGTGGCGGCCCTTTTTGTGGTGGCTAGAAACTGGAAACCGAATGGATGCCCATCAATTGGAGAGTGGCTGAATAAATTATGGTATATGAATGTTATGGAATATTATTGCTCTGTAAGAAACAACCAGCAGGACGATTTCAGAGAGGCCTGGAGAGACTTGCATGAACTGATGCTGAGTGAAACGAGCAGAATCAGGAGATCATCATACACAGCAACAACAGTATTACATGATGATCAATTCTGATGGACAGGGCTCTCTGCAACAAAGAATTGTCTCAAACCAGTTCCAATTGTTCACTGAAGAAAACCATATACACCCAGAGAGAGGGAAATGAAATATGGACCACAACGTAACATTTTCATGATCTCTACTGACATTTGTTTGCATTGTGTTGCCTTTCTCTGATTCTTTTTTTTTTCTTGTAGATAGGATTTTTCTTGCATAACTTCTCAAGCATTTCAACATTATTAGCATGTAGTGGACTTCCTGCCATCTAGGGGAGGGGAAGGGACTGGGGGTAAAATTTGTAATGGAAAGCTTTGTAAAGATCAATGTTGGGGAACTACCCATACATATGTTATACAAATAAAAAGCTTCAATAAAAAAAAAAGTAGAATCTTCATTTTAAGTTAGTGCTGGGAAAACTGAGTATATAGTAGCATAGTATATATGGTACATAGCATGCAATAGTATAGTATTTAGTAATGTAGTTTATTACATGTCAGGTCAGGTTTCCAGGATATAGTATAAGAATGATGAGCAACATGGGAGACCCAAGGCAGCTAGGTGAGCAATAGATAGTAGTTTTCTTGAAGTCAAGGAAACTCATCTTCCCAAGTCCAGATCTGTTCTCAGATACTTCCAAGATGTGTGACCCTGGGCAAGTAAGTCACTTAAGCCTGTTTGCCTGAGTTCTTAATCTATAAAATTAGCTAGAGAAGGAAATGGCCAATCACTCCAGTATCCTTGCCAAGAAAACCCAAAATCAAATTACAAAATCTTGGACATAATTGAGCAACAAAAATGGTAGACCCAGAGTGGGATTCCTAGCTTCCTATCCATAGTATTTTCTTGGGCCTCAAACCTCATTCTATATAAGCAAGGTAGGGTAGATTTCCCCTGGAAAGCTCTGTCCTTTTTTTTTTTTTTTTTTTTTTTTGGCTAGGCAGCTGGGGTTAAGTGACTTGCCCAGAGTCACAAAGATAGCAAGTGTTTAGTGTCTGAGTCCAGATTTGAACTCTGGTTCCCCTGCCCACTACATCACTTAGCCCACTACAGGGCTACCCACTACATCATTTAGCTGCCCCAAGGCCCTGTCTTTTAATGAGCAAATAACTCACACAGGTTGGTAAGTCATGATGTGGGTATTAGTTTTCCAAGTATGATCTCTTCTCATTGTATATTTCTGTGGAGGAGATAGTGTGCTACAGTGGAATTCAATCCCTGCCGTTGGCCGTAGGTACAGCATTTAACCTTTGTGAGCCTCAGTTTATTCACCATAAGATAGGAGGAAGTGGGGCTAGATGAAATTTAAGATCCTCTCTATCCATGATCCTTTTTCTTTTTCTTTTTTTACATTTTTTCATTAAAGTTTTTTATTTCAAAACATATGCATGGATAATTTTTCAACATTAACCCTTGCAAAACCCTTGTGTTCCAATTCCTCCCTTTTCCCCACCCACTTCCCAAATGGCAAATAATCTAATATATGTTGAACTTGGTAAAATATGTTAAATCTAATATATGCGTGCATATTTACACAATTATCTTGCTGCACAAGAAAAATCAGATCAAAAAGGGAAAAATGAGAAAGAAAATAAAATAAACAACAAAAAGAGTGAAAATGCTATGTTGCGATCCACACTCAGTTCCCACAATCCTGATATATAGAAGGCACTGAGCCAGGTACTGGGGATGTAAAAACAAGAATAAAATACTTCCTGCCCTTAAGAAACTGAAATATCTCTGTCTCTGTCTTTCTCTGTGTCTTTTTGCCTCTTTCTATAACTCTCTCTTTCTCTGCATCTCTCTCTGTGCGTTTCTGTGTCTCTGTGTGTCTCTCTGCCTCTCTGCCTGTCTGTCTGTCTCTCTTTCCCTTTTCCTCCCCTTGTGATCCTCCATTTGTCTTTGTGAATATTTCATAAGATCATATATTTAGAGCTTAAAGGGACCTCAGGCATCATTCAGTTCAACCCCTTCATTTTATAGAGTAGGAAACAATGGGGAGTTGAACTCACTTGTCTCAAAACATAAGGGCTGTAAGTGACAGAGTAAGGACTTTTAATCAGTTTCTTTGATTTCAAATCTAGATCTCTTTCCATTTCATTAAAACCTACTCCTGTTTCCTAAATAACCAAAGTCGCTAATGTGGTTAGGTGTTTTATTCAGTCCTCCTGACTTTAGGACTGGTGCTCTATCCATTGTACCACCTAGTTGTCCCACTAATATTGTTTCAAGAAAAATTTTGAGCAAATAAGTTATTTTGATTATTATAGATAACAAAATTAACTATGAAGGCTATATGAAGAAAGATGCTATCTGCATCCAGAGAAAGAACTGCTAAATAGAAGTATATATAGAATAATTTTACATACATTTATATAATAATAATATTATATATTATATATGTGTATATATATGTTCATGTGTATATAAGTGTGTTTAAGTATACATATAAATAGACATACATATGTATACAAAATATACTCCTATTTGTGTCTAATGGTAAAAATTTCTGGGGCAGGGGTAGAGAGGGAAGAAAAAAGACAAAAAAAGAAGAAACATAATAACTTTATTATATATTTAAAAGAAAAAGCATGTTGTACATGACAGATTTGCAGTTTCATGTGTGATCTTTTTTAAAATTTTACTATATTATGAAAATGTTTGCTTTATTCCATAAACTATTTTTATAAATAAATACATATATGTTTAGTTAAACAAACAAATATAAAGAAGATGGGAGATCAAGATATAGGTTCAATTCATACCTCTAACCTATATGATTCTAGGAAAGTCACTTTACTTACTAACTTAGTAACTCTCTAAGATTTTAAGTTATAGATGAGTTAACAACCTATAAGACTAGAGGAAGTCTCCATGCCAGGCTTCCCTAATAAAATTATAAATCTATGCAAGAAAAAAGAGTACTTGCAATAAATGATATATATTCTATATCCAATATGCATATAGTTTATATTATAAATTTATATATTATTTATGAAAATAATATGCACATATAATAAATGAAGATGATCTCAGGGAATGTTGCATAATGGATAAAGAGTTAACTTTGAAGTAAAAATT
Source organism: Myrmecobius fasciatus (assembly GCA_023553655.1). NCBI lineage: Eukaryota > Metazoa > Chordata > Mammalia > Dasyuromorphia > Myrmecobiidae > Myrmecobius > Myrmecobius fasciatus. The sequence continues at coordinate 531,399 of JAJPUD010000522.1, forward strand.
AGTCCTAGTTATGTACCACACACATAGTAGTTTTGGGGTGGAACCTATACTAGATATCCTCCTCAATATCCCCAGGCAAAGCCATATGTTGCCACATCTTGGCTATTAGAGGGATTTTCCTCAACAATACTTCCCTACTAGTAGTTTTATTAAACTATGAGTCTAATCCTGAAAAAAAGAATGAATACAGCTGACCAGCAAAGTTTGTGCAGTGAATTGTTTCTCAGTAGTCTTAATCAGTTTTCTTTAAGTCAGTCACACTTCTGCACCAGCTTCACCTTTGTGGTCTACACCAAAAATATTCAAAAGATTTAGTGTAGTTAAGATCCATAACTGTCAAGCAGAGGCACATGCTAAATAGGTCTTGTGGGGTGTGGACCCACACCTTTGGTTTTCTTAGAGACCTGTGCCAATCCACTAATCAAACTGGTCCAAACAGAACCTGTTGTAATTATTCAAGATTCCTGAAAACTCACAAGAAATGTTTATAGATACTTCACAGGATTAGAATGTGACTTACATATTTGATCCCACAATGACCTTAAGTGGACCTGTTAATGAGTTTTAAAAAGGACAAATGGAAAAAAAATGAGAAGGAAGAAGGGAACTAAAAACCTCAAATTTGTGAATTAACCAATCCCTAAATAGGGGAATACTACATGTATTAATATTATATACTAAAATACTAAATGTATTAGGCATTTATAGAATATCAATTCTTTCTTTCTTAGAAAATGTACCACTGCCTATTGAGCAAATCTGCAGCTTTCTTAAGAACTCCAAATTCTCTATTTTGCCTTTCTTTCTATTTTTCTTCCCCTCAGGTTGTTCTCCCAGCCCCATTCCCATCCTTGAAGTTCATCTCTTCCACGAAGACTCCTCTGTAATTCCTTCCAACTGGAAAGGATTTCTCTTTTCTCCTGGTAAAAATATCCCAACTCTAATACTTAGCATATGATTTTTCTGAACCTCATTTTCCTCATCTATAAAAAGGGGATAATAATAATATTTGTATTCCTCTACTAAAACTACAACCCTAATATTTTGCTGTGGTATGGAAGTGGTCTGGTTTCTTGAAATCTATGCTAAAAAAAAGTATGGGTTCTATGATTGGAAAAACTTAAAAAGCTTTAATGGTAAGCACAGTGATGACCTGTTGTATAAACACCAGTACAGTTAAGCTCCCCAAAATCTCTTCATCAAGATGTTAGTGATGAAAGTTTTGTCATAACAACTCATGAAAATATCTACTAGAGCAGAAAGTCTTAGCAATCTACCTTGGTGAAGGGAGCATTCATGAAATAGATCCTTAAATTCCCCCCTGATCTGTAAGCTCCTTGAGGGCAATGAATGTCTTATTTATTTTTATACATATTCTTACAGCACATAGTAGACATTCAATACATATAGTTACATAGGTGAATGAATCAACAATGTATGAGATGAAAATATTTATGTGTATATACATATATAGATATAAAAATGTGTATATTTGAGTATACACACTACATTTCTATAAAGATTAGAAGAGAATTTAGAATGATAGAGATTTTTGTATTCATTAGGTTCTGTTTCTCAAAAATCATTTGAGTTTACACTTTAAAAAATGTATTGCATTTTATTTTTATTCCTTAACATTCACTCTGCAATTTTAGCTGACTCTGCACTGGTTTTCCCAACTTTGTATTTTAGAGTTGCTATAAAGTTACTGCTTAGTGTTAAAAAGTAGCTATAGTATCACAAAGGAGACCATGTTCAGTGATGAGTAAGGAGATTTTTATTTTAAAACACTGTCCACTTTTATGGAGCCATCAAAGTCCCAAACTAGATCATATTACTTCCCACTGCTGAGCTTCCCACCCCCTTCCTTTTTACGAAGAAGTGAACTTGGCTGTTTTAAGTTGATCCAACACTGCAATCTGTTTCAGAAACATCTTGGGTTCAATAAAATCCAAAACATAATCTGGCATGCATTTCCCCTTTAATTTCAAACCCCTGTGTACTTTAAGGGAAATACAATACATCAATTTCTGATTCATTTACATTAAATGATTAAAATGTTGTTTTATATGAGCCTTTTGATGTCCAAGATGTCTTTTGAAGATGCCTTTATCCCCTTAAGTCATATTTCCACCAAAGTAAAAAATTTCAAACACCAAAAAAGAGTCTACTTCTAGGCTGGAACCCAAACCCTAAGTAGGTTATAAACTAGGAAAATCAAAATTTTCCCTCTCTGATCACCACTATTGCAATTTGTATCATCACATGAAGTTTAAGATCCCTTCCTCATAAAACAGACCTTTCTGCTTTACCATTGTTCAGTTCAATCATATAAGCATTTACTAAATGTCTACTTTGTATCAGACACTGAATTGTGGGGTTAAGAAAAAAATAAATAAATAGCTCCTGCCCTCAACAAGCTTACATTTTAGAAGGGAAAAAGCAATAAATATGTAGAAAAAGTAGATACATCATAGATACAAAAAAAATACAAAGTAAATTTTTGGAAGGGGTGATGTAGGGCACTAACACCTGGGGTTATTAGAACGGGGCCATTATTTAAGAAGTAAAAAGGGGATTTTAAAGGGATTTAGGATTCCAAGAAACAGGGGAGAAAGGAGAACATTTGAGATATAGGCAATAGTGTGGAGGGGCAGAGCCAAGATGGTGGAGTGAGCAACTGTGTCCTCCTCTGACCTTCTCTCAAGTCAACAGTAAAATAAGCCTCCGAACTGATCTTCAAGTCAACAAACCCAGAAATATTTGGACTAAGAAATTCTGCTTGCTGAAGTTACCTTTGAAGAACTCCATAAAGGTCTGTTTCAGTCGGGCAGAGGGGGCAAGCAGTGGGAGTGAGCAGTTTGCCCTGTGTCCGTGAGAGATAGGAAACTGGGAGGGGCTCATCGTGGCAGAAACTCAAAACAGCTGGTGAGAGTTTCTGAGGGCACTCGGGACACTCTGCCCTGATTGTGGGCAGGTGCTCTGGCAAATCTGCCTTTTGTAAAAGGCAGTTTGTAACCCATTGCAAAGGCATGGTCCTACCCCAACCAGCCGGCACCGGAAGTTAATTACCGGAATTGCCCTAGGGCAAACTACCACAGCTAGCAGTGGCTTCTCTGTTTTGCACAGACCCCAAGCTTTAAAAATTAAATAAATAAACAAATAAATAAATAAGGTGTAAGAAGCAGAAGAGAGCTCTTACCATAGACAGCTTTTATGGAGAAAAAGAAAGGCAGACTCCAGATCCTGAGGTGCTTGTAGACAAAGTAAATCCAGAGGAAGTCATCAAGGGAGATATAACCTGGTCCCCTTTTCAAAAAGCCTTTCTGGAAGATTGCATAAAGAATCTCAAAAAAGAGCTGGATGATAAATGGGAAAATAAACTGAGTTCAGTGCAAAAAGGATTTAATGCCCTACAAGAAGGATATAATACCCTGCAAAAGAAATATGAAAAAGACACCAATTTATTGAAAAAATAAATTGGTGAATTGGAAATAGACAATAATGCACTGAAAAATGAAATTAGTGAAGTGAAAAAAGAGTGCAATGAACAAATTGGCCAGTTACAAAAGGAGCTAAAAAAGGTAACTGAAGAAAATAACACTTTAAAAATAAGAATTGAACAAATGCAAGTGAATGACTCAATAAGACTTCAAGAATCAGTCAAACAAAAACAAAAAAAAATGAAAAATTAGAAGAAAATATGAAATATCTCCTAGGAAAAACAACTGACTTGGAAAATAGATCTAGGAGAGACAATCTAAGGATTATTGGACTTCCTGAAAGCCATGATGAAAAAAAGAATCTAAACACTATCTTCCAGGAAATCCTGAAAGAAAATTGCCCTGAGATTGTAGAATCAGAAGGCAAAATCACCATTGAAAGAATTCACCAATTACCTCCTGAAAGAGACCCCAAAATTAAAACTCCAAGGAATATCGTGGCTAAATTTCAGGACTATTGCACCAAGGAAAAGATTCTACTAGAAGCTAGAAAGAAACAATTCAAATACCGAGGATCAATAATTAGAATCACACACAATCTGTCAGCCTCTACATTGAAGGATCGAAGGGCCTGGAACCAGATATTCCGAAAGGCAAAGGAACTCGGATTACAGCCAAGAATAACCTATCCAGCTAGAATGAGCATTATCCTCCAGGGAAGAAGATGGTCATTTAATGATATAGGTGAATTTCACCTATTTCTACTGAAAAGACCAGATCTGAACAAGAAATTCGACATCCAAACACAGAACTCAAGAGAAGCATTAAAAAAAAAAAGGTGAAAAGGAAAGGACTCTTGAGAACTCTATTTCTACTATGGGGATGCTTATAGATTGGGGGTATAATTAGATATTACTTCGATAATATAAAAAAGGAAACTAGAGGGGGGGAAGGTTGTCATACTGGGGGAAAGAGGGAAAATGTGGTAAAATAAGATTTTAAAAAAAGAAGGTAAAAATAAGGTAAAATCTCATGAAGAGGCAAAGAAAACCTAATATAATTGAGAGAAAGAAGGGAGGGAGATGAGCATTGTGTAAATCTTACTCTCATCAGATTGGGCTCTAAAAGTGTATATCAGACACTTGATTTCACAGAGAAACTTGTCCAGTGCTAGAGGGAAGTGGGAGGGAAAGGAGGAAGAGATATAGGCAATAGCTTATGCCAAGAAACAGGAGTAGATGGAACATTGTATCTTTGATACAGCAAAGTCAGTTTGCCAGTAGTAGAGTTTATAAAGAAGAGTAATGTGAAGATAGGTTGGAGCCAAATCATGAAGGGTTTTAAATTCTGGGAAGTGGGAGCCACTGAAGATTCTTAAGCAGGAGAATAGAGTGGTCATATCTGTATTTTGGGAAATTAATTAATTTATAAGCTCTAAGGAGGAATTGATATGCCATATTTTGACCATGGCAAGACTCATGTTAATTTAATTTTTTTAATTTAATTTTTATTGATACTTTTTATTTGCAAAACATATGTATGGGTATTTCCTAAACATTAACCCTTACAAAGCTTTCTGTTACAAATTTTCCCCCCCTACTCCCCACCCCTCCCCTAGATGGCAGGATATCCACTACATGATAATTATGTTAGAATACTTAAGAAATCGAATATATGTATAGTTATTGTATCATTTTTTGTGCAGGAGAAATCATATCTACAAGAAAGAATAATCTGATAAAGGAAATACAATGCAAGACAACCTCAATAGAGAACATAAAAATGTTATGTTGTGGTGCACATTTCACATCCCTCTCTCTGGGTGTATATGGCTCTCTTCACTGAACAATTGGAACTGGTTTGAAGCATTTCATTGTTGAAGAGAGTGATGTCCATTAGAACTGATCCTCATATAGTATTGTTGTTGCCGGGAATAATGATCTCTTGGTTCTGCTCACTTCACTGAGCGTTAGTTCATGCAAGTCTCTCCAGGCCTCTCTGAAATCGTTCTGCTGGTCGTTTCTTACAGAACAATAATATTCCATAACATTCATATACCATAATTTATTCAGCCACTCTCCAATTGATGGGCATCCATTCAGTTTCCAGTTTCTAGCCACTACAAAAAGAGCTGCCACAAACCTCATGTTAATTTAATGATGTAATGGAATCACATATTAAGTATAAGCAAAAAATTATTTAAAATTCTAAATTTGATGTTCTCCAAGTTTATCTCAGTCTCTTGACTTCATAAATAACATAAGCCTAATTTTTCAATTTAGAGCTCTTGTTGATTCTGAAAGTATACATATCAGAGATTAAAAAAATATGTTGCATAGAAAAATACTATCTACATATATGTTATTTTCCCATATATATGTATGTATGCACACATATGTATTTATTAGATTATACTTTGTATAGAAGACATGCATTTCTTTACACCCACATATATGCAGACAGAATACATCTTCTGTAAGACATGCTGCTGTTTCCATGTTATCAAGAACTGTCATTTAAAATACAATTTTGATTAATATCATTCAGAAATTAAAAACTGACTTGGTTTGATTCCTTCCAAACAGGAAATGCAAATCTATAGGGATGAAGGCAGACAGCATATGTAAACCCTTGGGAATGGAAACCCATGAAATGGCCCCAAACCTGATTATTCCTTGCTACTTCCTGAAATCCATTCCCTAAATCCCCCAAACTAACAGTTATCTGAATTTATGATTCACGAAAGTGTCCATAGGTTTTTAGCCACGCCACAGACACAGCAGAAGGGAGGGATTTCAACAACATACACAAGCAGGTCAGCCAAGGTTCACTGCTTGAGATTTGCCAGGTATTTATTAGGAGCTCATCAGAAGAGATGTATATTTTTATAGAAACAGGATAAGTTTCCCACAACTTAGAGGTGCGGGTACCTTCAAGTCTATGACTAGACTGAGATAAGCTTGTCTGCAAATGATATAACTCTACTAAATGTGATATATCTATTTTATGCAGAGGCCACCAGGAAAAGGCAAAGAGGGGCTGGGTGGGGGTGGATTTTTTACATAGAGATGCCTTTTCCAATGTATAGTAAGTCAGTTTAATCTATTATTTTTCTACTGAATTTTGTTCTCCCCTTCAGAGACAAAAATGTTCTAAAAGCTAAGGGGAAAAAAAGAGTTCTCTCTTTTAAAGTGTCCTTTCCATTAATTCAATAAGGAAGAAGGGCAGTTGAGCTGTGGGGATAGCCATATAGCACAGATGAAGCACCAGCCTGTGTTTCACATTGAAGGGGCCTTCAATTCATCCCAACATATCTGGAAAAAGCAGAGTTTCTTCCCTGGGGTTTCTAAACTGACCTATTATATTGCTATCACAGAATTATTTGTCCCTGAAGGCAGGAAAAACATAAACAAACAAACCAACCAAAAATAAAATTTCTTGTCAGTAGATTATTGTGGCTCCCAGGTGTTGGTGAGTGGCTTACTCCAAGTGTCTGTCTACATATCTTCACACTGCATATTTCATTTGGGAAGAATTATGTGAGGAACCAAGCTGCCTTACTGCCTAAGGGCCCAGGCTCAGAAAGCACTAAGGTTTGGGACATAGATCTAGTACACAAGTTGTTTCTTAAGTTGGTACCACTTCCTAGACATTCAGGAATGCTCATGTCATAAGGGTTGAGGGACCCTTATGCTCCCTTGACATCTGAATGGAGATTAGGTGATTTGTTTGTTGCTATCTGGTTAGTTTGAAAAAGAATAACTCCCTTAAAAAAAACTATTTTATAAATCTGGAGAAGAATACCACAGTTAAGAGTTGATGTAAAATAGCTATGTCCATCCATCTTGATCTTACTCATTTATCTCTGTGCTAGATAGCCAAATGAAGCCATCCTTGGTCTACATGGATTTTTTAATGTCAAATTTTTTTTTAAACATATCCAGTACCTACTAAAAGTAAGGAACTACTATGTACTTTAAAACAGGGCTTTTTAAACTTTTCCACTTGTTTGTAACCCCATTCTTTACCTGAGAAATTGTATGTAACTCCATATATTTAAGCATATAAAACAGCCATACAAATCAAGCATTTACTGATAATAAATCATAACATGACATCCTGTTACATTATTCCACATGTTTAAGAAACTTTGCTTAGGAACTGTGAAAAAACAGCATGGCTATTGGTCTTTCTATTTAAAAAGAAGTAGAGTTATTTTTATTGGCTGACATTTACAATTTATTTAAATTGATTTCAGTCTACTGAATCAGTGTTGTATATAATATTTGAATATCCAAACCTATAAAACAGATATATTTGAAGGATTTATAACGTTATAGCAATGGACAAATCCCTAATCTTTCTTATCTTGGTTTTCTGATCTGTAAAAAGAAGGGGGAGTTGAATGACTGGATACAACCCCTAGGAGATCAAAAGCAAAAGAAATGCTCCATATGCATCAAAATATTAATGGCAGTAGTTTTTTGTGACTACAAAATGCTAAAAAAACAAATTGGGTGCCCACTGATTGGCTAATTGAAGAACAAATTTTAGTATCTGAATGTAATATTTTAAAATATTGTGCTCTAAGAACCAATGAATGTGAGAAGGTATTAACTAGTACATAGTGAAATAAGCAGAACCAGTAGAATGATAAATACATGTAATACCCATGGTCAATGAGGACTCAGGTCTTAGACCATGAAGAATGTGCTCTGATTGCTGACAATATACATGTGAAGAGTTTGGAAAACCTGGAAGTAAATGATAACATTTAATGGAGGAATCTTGCCTCGTCTTCCCTTCCCATCCTTTCCCCTTCCCCTCCTTCCCCCCACCCCACCCTGTTCAGAGTGTAAGTGGGGATTCTCTATGTTCCTATCAACTTACTTAATGGTGAAGGACAGGCTTTGCCACTGGTCTTTGAGCTGGAACTGAGAGTTCATACAAAAACATGAAAAGGTCAATTCTTGCTTTCTTTTTTCCAGTGGTAAGCAAGAAAAAAGAAATGCTGTGAATGAATATTGAGACAATGTAGACTTCAAAGACTTCCAAAGGCTGAAGGAACCACCAGAGATCCAGTGATGAGAGTACATGACAAAAGGAATTGAGGCTCTGAAAGCCAAGCCATGTGGGGAGCCAGCAAGTTCTGTAGAAGGGACTGTATGGCTTCAGACCAACAGTGAATCTCCGGAGCAGCTAAGAAAGGAAAGATGAATTTATAGGATTAACATTTAATAGTAATCTCTTTAAATTTGAACATGTGCACCCAGGGATTAGAGGGAATAAGGAAAAGTCTATCCCAGTTTTAAGGAGATGTTTTGTATTTTGGTTCTTGACTATATTGTTTTCAGCAAACATTTCTTTGTAAAACTTAATTGATGTTAATTGCTTATTGATAATATTGAGGTTATATAATAGTGAGGAGATTGCCAGCACTAGAAAAAAATATTGGGATAAAAGAATTCATGACTACAATTATGGAGGAGTTCCATGGAGTTCAACCCTATATAGAATTTAATGCTTCTGCCAGCTAAGTGGCTCAATAGATAGAATCAGGAAGTTCTAAGTTCAAATACAGCATCAGATACTTACTAGTTATGTAACTCTAAATGGGTCATTTAACTCTGCCGCAGTTTTCTCATCTTTAAAATGATCTGGAGAGGGAAACAGCAAACTATTCTGGTATCTTTGCCTAGAAAAACCCCAAATGATGTTACAAAAAGTAGGACATGACTGAAACAACTCAACAACAGAGGGGCGGAGCCAAGATGGCGAACAGCAGACAGCTTTCTCTGTGAACTCCTGGGACCTTCCCTCAGACCCAGACAAAGTGAGCCTTCAAACTGGTTTTGGAGTGAGGGCCCCGCCAAACATTTGGACTACAATGCACTTCTATCAAAAATCTACCTTGAAAGAACTCCAGAGAAGGTTAGCCTCAGGGGAAATCGGCCGCTGGTCCCAATCAGACTCCAGCCGGGGCGGAAGTCAGGGCTGCGATAGAGGGGCGGATTTTAGGCACCCAGGAAGCCCCTGGGAGACGCCTGGGCCACTTTGCTCTGCTTGCGGGCAGGTGCTTTGGCAGATCTGCCTTTGGTAAAGGGTGGATCGAGAGCAGCTGAAAACATGGTCCTAGTGCGAATCTAGCCCGACCAGCCTCAGACCAGAAGTCAACTCGGCAAACTGCCCCAGGGCAAATACAAATTGTTGCAGTTTTCTCTGCTTTTGACCAATATCCCAACTTTAAATCATGAGCAAGAAGCAGAAGAGAGCTCTCACCATAGAAAGCTTTTACGGAGAAAAAATAGAACAGTCCCCAGATCCTGACATTATGAAAACAATCCCAGATGAAGCCACAAAGGCAGACTTAAGTTGGTCTCCCTTTCAGAAGGCTTACCTGGATGATTGCATTAAGAATCTCAAAAGAGAGCTAGAAAAAGAATGGGGAAATAAATTGAGAGCAGGGCAACAGAAATATCAAAAACTGGAAAATAGGACTGGTGAATTGGAAAAAGAAAACAGTTCACTGAAAAACAAAATTGGTGAATTGGAAAAAATCACCAATTCACTGGAAAATAAAAATGGTGAACTGAAAAACAAAATTGGTGAATTGGAAAAAGACAACAATTCATTGAAAAACAAAATTGGTGAATTGGAAAAAAAACAACAATTCACTGAAAAATAAAACTGGCAAAATGGAAAAAGAATGCATTGAATCAAGAAATTCAATTGGCCAGCTACAAAAGGAGCTAAAAAAGATAACTGAAGGAAATAATACTTTAAAAATTAAAATTGAACAAATAGAAGTAAATGACTCAATAAGACTTCAAGAATCAGTTAAACAACTCAACAACAAAATGATTCTGAGGGAATTCTGAGAGAGAGAAGCTATGGTCTGGGGACCCAACCCACCAGTGAACAGGTAGGTAGGAACAATAATCAATAACTAAACATTTCAATCAATAAACATTTATTAAGCACCTACTATGTGTCAGGCACTGTGTTAAGGTCTAGTACAAAGTACAGAGTGCAACTATAATAATGAAAATAAAAATACTCAAAGAAAACCAAAATCTGAGTAATTGTAATGATTGATATTTACCCTAGAGAACAAAAGATGAAACACACCTCTCTTTTTTTAGAGAAGGGGGACAGTACAGATGCAAAATGCTGTATACACTGCCAACTAAAGTCACCATACTGGTTGATTCTGCTTAACTGTTTCTTCTCATGCAATGGTGAAGGTAAGGTGGGTAGATTCAGAAATCATCATGATATCAAACAAAAGACATTGATAAAACTCAAATAAATAAAATGTGGAGGCTGGAATAGATTTTTATGGCTCCTTTCTGTATCTTAGACATAGAAAGGATCTTGGTCCTTTCTCTAAAGTAAGTACAAACTTTAACTCTATAGAGGAGAAAAAGGATAGAAGAGGCCTTATTTGTTCAAGACCATAAAACTTTTTGGTGACATAACTAGTAACCACACCCAAATCTCCATTAGTTGATGTTTTAACATATGGGATAAGACCTGAAGCAGTAATCTCATTTATATAAAGAACTCCCAGATGGGAAATCTCTCTTTTCCAGGGCAGATCAACATCTCATCTGTAACTTATATTCTTAAAGAGTTTATGGGAGTTTAAGAGGGTAAACGATTTGCCATAAGTCAAATTGCCTCAGCCAGCCCAACTTTCAGCAACTACCACCCTACTCAGTCAGCAACCAGCAACTAAGCAACAGCTAGGCAAGATTGGTAAAAAGATTATGATTGGCTGAAACCTCAGAATAGCATTTTTGGGGAAATATTTCAATTAAGATATATGTACATAATGTATATGTTTTAGATATAATACTATTGCATACTTAATAGATTATAGTATAGTGTAAATATAACTTTTGATATATACTGAGAAACCAAAAAACTTCATTTGACTCTATTGTTGCAATATTTGCTTTACTGAGGTAGTCTGGAACTGAACCTGAAATATCTCTGTGATATGCCTATACTGAATGCCAGGCATGCAAACTACCTTGAGACTTCAATGCGCGCTTGCTGATTCTTGAGATGTCCTATAATATAGTCCCTTCCTTCTGAGATGATCTTTCACTTATACTACATTACATACACTTATATATATATATGCATATATATAAATGTACATAATTATTTGCAGATTGTTTCTCTCATTTAGGTATTGAGATTCCTGAGAGCAAGGGATGTATCTTTGCCATTTTCTGGATCTCAGTCCTTTGTATAGTACATATCTAATAAATGCTTGTTGACTAACTGGCCTTGGATTTTCTAAGACTTTTTTTTTCATAGCACTTGAGCATATTCCCAATACCTGAGAATATTTCTATCACCTGATTGAAAGACCAGCTGTCTTCAAATCCAGTGAAATCTCTGGAATTCAAACTATCGAAAGGAAAGTTCAGCCTGAATTAGAGAAAACTGGAAAAGACATACAATCTTGGAGCTTCAATTAAATTATTGAAATCAAATTAACAAAAATCTTTAGGATCCTATTAATGAATATGCAATAATAGTTTGTAATTTATATTACAAATATAAGTTCTTGTATTTGTTCTTAAAGTGCACGTAGTCTCTTAAAGTAATCATTTGTTCTGTCATTTTCAATTCTTTTTGACCTCACTTGGGATTTCCTTGGCAAAGATGCTGGAGTGTTTTGTCATTCCCTTTTTCAGTTCATTTTACAGATTAGGAACTGAGGCAAATACGTTTAAATGACTTGTACAGGATCACACAGCTAATAAGTGTCTAAGACTAGATTTAAACTCATAAAAAGAAGTTTTGCTGACTTCAGGCCTGATGCTCTATCCATTATACTACCTAGTTGCCCAAAATAATCATTAGTATATTCTTTTAAGTAGTTTAAACAATCTCTTTCCAATCTTGTTTATTTTAGCAATGCTAATATAAGCCAGTTTTTCTCTAAATTGTCTTCCATAAAATCTGAATACAGTCTATAAATAGTACATACTGTGGGATGATCAGAAAAGAAAATGACAGCTCATAACTCTATGTATTTAATTTAAAACTTGTTTTGTAGTTATTTGTATGCTTATTTCCCCCTGGATCAAATAGTTGGCTGTTGTCCTTCACTCTTGAAGAAGACCAAAATGGCATCATTATGTTAGGGTCAAATTATAATGTTTCTGACTGTGGCTGATCAGATCAATATGAGCTCAGAAGGCTCCACCACAGGTTGAGCACATATAGTCCATATGAACGTATGGGGTGGATTCTCTAAATTTGCACAACTCACATTTCTTTTAAGCTACTTCATTTCTTCTTTCCTCAAAGAGCACAATGTCTTCTCTGATTAGGGCACACCATGCTGGGCAGTCCTGTGCCAGTGTCTCCCATGTCACACAATCAATTCTAAAGTTCTTTAAAGAGATATTGAGATTGTCCTTCTGTCACTTCTTCTGACCACCGGGTGAGCACTTGCCCATTTGGCATTCAAACGACATGGCCAGCCAATCAGACTTGTGCTCTCTTCAGTAGAGTTTGAAGGCTCAGCAATTTAGTTCAAGAAGAGACCTCAGTGTCTGATATCTGATCCTGTCAGAGAATCTTCAGAATCTTCCTAAGGCATTTCAAAAAGAAGCAATTCAGTTTCCTAGCATAGTATTAGTATATTGTCCAGGTTTCATAGGCATACAGCAATGCAGTTGGCACAACGGCTCTGTAAACCTTCAGATTGGTAGGTAATCTAATAACTCTGCTCTCATACGTTTTCCTTTGGTACCTCCCAAACACTGAGCTATCTCTGGCAATGCCTGCAATCAATCAATCTGTATATCAATCAATCAATATTTACATGCCTGAAGAGTAAGTAAATTTATCCACAGCATTCAAAACTTCTCCATTTGCTATAACCAATAGTTCCTGTATGGATGATGTAGTACTGGTATGAATGGAACTGTGGTTTTTTGGTATTAATTGTTAGGCCGAAATTAGCACAAGCAACAGAGAATCGATCCATATTCTGTTGCATCTCAGCTTCAGACACTTCGTTGAAGGCACAATTATCTGTGAACAAAATAATTATGCACTAACTCTCCCTCCAGTTTTGCTTAATTAGTTTTCATTTTTGTATACTCAATTCCTAGCACAGAACTTTGACTATAATAGATGTTTAATAAATATTTAATAGAATTAAAATGAAGAGGGTGAAAAAAGAAGTAATAATAGAAATTAATACTTGTATTTAAATTACAAGAAATCTAAAAACTTCATAATAAATTTATCTTTAATTTATAATTTTCTATTACAATATATATCTATGAAGATTTTTCTTTTATTTTAGGGATGTGGCTTTTATTTTGGGATGATCTACATTCAGATCAATATGCCACATTAGTTTATTTCTAGAATGCATTTTATAGAAAGCCATTATCCATTCTTTGGGAATTCTGAGCTATATCCAGTCAAGTGTTTGAACTATACCTAGTACCTAAAAGTTGAGTCACTGGGGTGGAGCTGACCACCACTAGGTTACCTAGAGAGGAAAAAACTGGGTCAGATTGGAAAAATGGAATAGATTAAAGCTTCTATAGTAAACAATAATAGGGTGGGACTCTGAATAGCTACTGCATTTCCAGACATGGTAATAGAAGAAAGGAAACCTAGGTTCAAAAAGCACAAACAAAAAACAAACTACACACACACACACACACACACACACACACACACACACATACATTTTACAGATAACACAGTAGTAAAATTGGACCCAAACAACATATGAAGGATCATAAAATATTCATTAAGGGACCTCAAATAAATATCTTTACTTTGCATTTTAAATTTCACTGTGATTTGGACTTACCTACTGCAACATGGCCTAAGATGTTCAATTGCAAAAGATCTCTGTCCAATAGAAATAAGGTGGTCAAGACGGACAAAAAATAGAAAGTGGAGAACACTGTTTCTTCTGTTGGCAACATATCAGACATAGTTATAAATATATTTATAAAGATAGTTTTCTATTCAAAAATTTTATAACAGTCTTATATGCAATCACAAAACAAAACTGGAATCAGGCTATATGTCCAATAGAAAAGGGATGATTAAATTAATTTTGGCATATTAAAGTAACAGAAAATGAAAATGTAATTCATACTGACAAGTGTGAGCAAAACAAACATTTTTATGAAACCCTTCAGGTGGGGAATGGCTGGACAAGTTGTGGTATATGATTACAATGGACTATTATTATGCTATTAGAAATGATAAGCAGGATGGTTTAAGAAAAATATGAAAGATATTTTAAAAGGGGAAAGGGGGAGTAAAAACAGAAGACTAAATTGTACATTAATTATAACAAGATTTGAGAAAAAGTCAATGACAATAATTAGATTAACAAAAAATTCTGATGGTAACTTGTAGTGAACAAATAAAGATTTCTGCATTGACTTTTATTTATGTAAATGTAAATATTTGTAAAGGAAGTCAAAGAAAATCAACAGGCAGTTTTCAGAAAAAGAATTCAAAGTTATCAATAGTCACATAAAAAATTCTCTAAATCACTGCTGATTAGAGAAATTTAAATTAAAACAATTCTAAGATAGCACCTCATACCTATGAAATTGCTAGTGAGTATGGAAAAAATTGGGATACAGCTGTGAATTAGTCCAGCCATTCTGGAGAACAATTTGGAACTATACCCAAAAAGCTGTAAAATTCTACACACACTTTTACCCAATTATACCACCACTAGGTCTATATCACAAAGAAATCAAAGAAAAAGAAAAATGATGCATATATACTAAAATATTTCAAGCAGCTTTTTTGTGGTGGTAAAGAACTAGAAATTGAGGAGGTGCACATTGGTTGGAGAATGGCTGAATAAGTTGTGGTACATGATGTGATGAAATATAATTGTGCTATAAGAAATGATAAGCAGTGCTGGCTTGGGAAGGAGGAAAATAAAGGGGGGGGGAGTTGGAACTCATTACTCACTTTGAAGAATAACTCTCAGACTCCCTGGAAGATGCCCCAGGAACCCTTAATCATACTTTTAGAATCTCTGACTTGGTGGCTAACCGAGGGAGCAGTGAGTAATTAATTACTTGTAATTGGAAAAATAATGTATCTTTAAAAAAACTTTAAAATACAACAGGATGACAAATTCTAAAATAAAAAAAGAAAAGAAATGACATACAGGATGATTTCAGAAAAATCTGGACTTATTTGAACTTATGCAAAGTGAAGTGAGCAGAACTATGAGAACATTATACATAGTAACAGCAATGCTATTGAATGACCACCTAGGCAGAACTTAGCTACTCAGATCAAGACAATCATTCAAGACAATTCCAAGAGACCCATTATGAAGGAGGCTATCTATCTGCAAAGTGAGAACTGATGCACTTAATGCAGAGGAAAGCATATTTTTTAACTTCCTTTGTTTCTATTGTTTTATTTTGTTTATGTTTTCTTTCACAATATGGATAATATAGAAATGTGTTATTTATGAATTCACATTTATAAAATGAATATCAAATTGCCTTCTTAAAGAGTGGGAAATAACAGAATGCAGGGGGAGAATTTGAAAAAGAATTTAATTAGTGTTAAAAAAATTTTCTACATGTAATTGGGTAATAATAAAACAAATGATTTTAAAATATTTATAAATTAATTTTATTGAGCACTAATGTTAAGCTTATAATTAATAATTAGAGGCAGGAAAAACCAAAAATTTGGTGATTATAAGTAGGAAAAGTGGAAAAAGAAAAGTAGGATATGAAAATGATTTTAAAGCAATTCTTTGCTTTAAAAATACTACATCACTAGGAGGCATTAATACAAAACTTCCTTGTCTGGAGGCTTAGTCTCATGCCTAAACAGAATGACAATTTCCCAAAGAGATAGAGATTGAAGTAGTGGAGAGGAAGAGCCTTCTTGGGTTGGCCTATTCCAATTGTACCACTCATTCCCTTGTGTAAATGTCTTCTCTCTTTGAGTCACAAAGACTTTACTTTGAATTGGCTTATTAAGTGTTTTCTTCTCTGACAGGAAAATAGCTAAAGGAAAGGGGCCTATCTGAGCACTGGGTTTATATTTTTTTGTTTGTTTATTAAAGCTTTTTATTTACAGAACATATAAGTAATTTTTCTAAATAGACCTTTGCAAAAATTTCTGTTCCAAATTTTTCCCTCCTTCCCCCTACTCCCTCCCCTAGATGGCAGGTAGTCTGATACATGTTAAATATGGTAAAATATATGATAAATCCAATATATGTATTCATATCTAAATAGTTATCTTGCATGTTTGTGGCAGCCCTTTTTGTAGTGGTTAGAAACTGGAAACTGAATGGATGCCCATCAATTGGAGAATGGCTGAACAAATTATGGTATATGATTATGGAATAATTATGTGCGTTATGTGTTATAGAATATTATTGTTCTGTAAGAAATGACCAGCAGGATGATTTCAGAGAGGCTTGGAGAGACTTGCATGAACTGATGCTGAGTGAAATGAGCAGAACCAAGAGATCATTATACATGGCAACAACAATACTATATGATGATGAATTCTGATGGTCATGGCTCTCTGCAATAATGAAATGTTTCAAACCAGTTCCAATTGTTCAATGAAGAAAGCCATATTGGGGAATAGGGGGGAAAATTTGTAACAGAAAGCTTTGTAAGGGTTAATGTTGAAGAATTATCCATACATATGTTTTGCAAATAAAAAGTTTTAATTAAAAAAAATAGTTATCTTGCAGCACAAGAAAAATCCGATCTAGAAAGGAAAAAAAAACAACCTAAGAAGGAAAACAAAATGCAAGCAAATATGAACAGAGAGCATTAAAATGCTATGTTGTGGTCCACACTCAGTTCCCACAGACCTCTCTCTGGAAGTATATGGCTTTCTTCATTACTGAACAATAGGAACTGGTTTGAATCCCCTCATTGTTGAAAAGAACCATGTCCATCAGAATTGATCATCATATAGTCTTTTTATTGCCATGTATAATGATCTGGTTCTGCTCATTTCACTTACCATCAGTTCATGTAGGTCTCTCCAGGCCTCTCTGAAATCATTGTGTTGGTTACTTCTTATAGAACAATAATATTCCATAGTATATGAATGCTTCATATACCATAATTTATTCAGCCATTCTCCAATTGATGGGCATCCATTCAGTTTCCAGTTTCTTGACACTACAAAAAGGATTGCCACAAACATTCTTGCACATGTGGATCCCTTTCCCTCCTGTAAGATTTCTTTGGGGTATAGGCCCAGTAGAAACACTGCTGGGTCAAAGGGTATGCACAGTTTGATAACTTTTTGAGCATAGTTCCAAATTGCTCTCCAGAATGGTTGGATCCATTCACAGTTCCACCAACAATGCATCAGTGTTCCAGTTTTCCCACATCCCCTCCAACATTCATCATTTCCTCTTCCTGTCATCTTAGCCAGTCTGACAGGTGTGTAGTGGTATCTCAGAGTTGTCTTAATTTGCATTTCTCTGATCAATAGTGATTTGGAGCACCTTTTCATATGACTAGAAATAGTTTCAATTTCTTCATCTGAAAATTTTTTGCTCATCTCGTTTGACCATTTATCAATAGGAGAATGGCTTGAATTCTTATAAATTTGAGTTAATTCTATATATATTTTAGAAATGAAGCCTTTATCAGAACCTTTGAATGCAAAAATGTTTCCCCAATTTTTTGCTTCCCTTCTAAGCTTTTTTTGCATTTGTTTTGTTTGTACAAAAACTTTTTAACTTGATATACTCAAAATTATCTGCTTTGTGATTAATAATGATCTTCTTTGGTCACAAATTCCTTCCTCCTCCACAGATCTGAGAAATAAACTATCCAACGTTCTTCTAATTTGTTTATAATATCATTCTTTATGTCTAGATAATGAATCCATTTCAACTTGATCTTGGTATATGGTGTTATGTGTGGGTTAATGCCTAGTTTTTTCCATACTAGTTTCCAATTTTTCCAGCAGTCTTTGTCAAATAGTGAGTTCTTATCCCCAAACTGGGGTCTTTGGGTTTGTCAAACACTAGATTACTATAGTCATTGACTATTTTGTCCTAGGAACCTAACTGTTCCACTGATCAACTACTCTATTTCTTAGCCAGTACCAAATGATTTTGATGATTGCTGCTTTATAATATAGTTTTAGATCTGGTACAGTTAGACCATCTTCATTTGCATTTTTTTCATTAATTCCCTTGAAATCCTTGACCTTTTGTTCTTCCAGATTAATTTTGCTACTATTTTTTCTAGGTTTGTAAAATAATTTCTTGGGAGTTTGATTGGTATGGCACTAAATAAGTAAATTAGTTTGGGTAGTATTGTCTTTTTTATTATATTCACTCAGCCCACCCATGAGCATTTGATATTTTTCCAACTGACTAGGTCTGACTTTATTTGTGTGGAAAGTGTTATGTAGTTGTTTTCATATAGTTTCTGACTTTTTCTTGGCAGATATATTCCCAAATATTTTATACTATCATCTGTTATTTTAAATGGAATTTCTCTTTGTATCTCTTGCTGTTGGATTTTGTTAGTGATGTATAAAAATGCTGATGATTTATGTGGATTTATTTTGTATCCTGCAATTTTGTTAAAGTTGTGAATTGTTTCTAATAATTTTTTAGTTGATTCTCTAGGGTTCTCTAAGTATACCATCATATCATCTGCAAAGAGTGATAATTTGGTTTCCTCATGACCTATTCTAATTGCTTTAATCCCTTTTTCTTCTCTTATTGACAAAGCTAGCATTTCTAATACAATATTGAATAGTAATGGTGATAGTGGGCAACCTTGTTTCACCCCTGATCTTATTGGGAATGGTTCCAGTTTATCACTGTTACATATGAGAGCACTGGGTTTATAGAAGATGCTAAAAGGACAGAAAAAAAGCACTAGAGAAAAACTTTATCTACTTCATAATTTAGTTCAAGCCAATTATGTTTATATGTGACTATGAACTGTGTCTCCATGTTGTTCACATTGAGGAAAGTGGGTTTTAGATCCCAGTGTCATTTCTGTGAGTTAGAATCTTAGAAAAATGTTAAGAGAACACAATTTCTCCTGATGGAGGTATTCATGGGAACAGTAGAATCCTGAAATGCACATTTATAAATTGGCATTAACTGTTGAACTAAATAATCTCTCCATTCCAGAGCCTTTTACAATCCTACACTATTTTATTCATCATTTAGCATTTATGTGGTATTTGACAGGCACTGTGGTAGCTCTGGAAACACAGAAACAATTGCAAAAATGGAAATAATTTCTGCCCTCAAAGAACTTACATTCTATTAAAAGAAATAGTGGGTACACAAATAAGAAAATTCAAAGTAAATACAAAGTAATTTCGTGTAAAGAGAGGGAAGAGTGAAGGCACCAGCAGCTGTGGTATCAGGAAAGATCCCACATAGGAAAGACTGTACATAGGAACTGGTGTTGTGCTTTAGGAACTTAATTGTACTCTGGAGAAATCTGGGCTAGATATTTATCCAGATCAATAAGAGAAGAAAGAGAAATCTAGAGGATAAGCATAGGGAAAGAGGAAACAAAATTACTACTTGTTGTAGATGATATGATGATTTACTTAGTAAATCCTGAAGAGTCAACTAGAAAATTAATTAATAGATTCAGCAAAGTTGCAGGATATTAATTCCATATAAATCATAAATATAACAAAAATGAGCAGAAAGAGTTAGAAGTCAAAATAACTATGGTAATTATAGCATACTAAGATGTAACCAGAATATAAAAATATACTTAAAGAATTAAAGACATTAATTACTCATGGCTAGATACATCTAATATAAGTGACAATAATATCTAAAAACAATTTATTCAATGCTAATTAAACACACAAGGAATTACCAAGCAGACTATAAAATGAATATTTCTTAGATCTAGGAAAAATAACAAAATTCATATAGAAGAACAAATGGTCAAGAAACTCAAGGACAATAGTGAAAAAAAGTGAGTGAAAAAAAGTGAGAAGGAATGAAATTGAACAGTACAAAATCATAAATTCTACTGAAAAGTAGTAATCATTAAAATCATTTGATACTTTTTTGATAATTTTGATAATTTTAAAAACAAAGGATCAGTGGAATCAATTAGTTATTCAATGGACAAAAAAACCCAAACATATTAATGTCATATCTGAGAAATCCAAAGACTGGGGTTACTGGGAGAAGGATTCACTATGTGACAGAAACTTTTAGGAAAACTAGAAAGCAATCTGGAAGAAGTTAGGTTTGGTCAACACCTCACATCAAGATAAGCTCCTAAAAGATGCATGACCTAGATATAAAAATTCATACCATAGATAAATTAGAGGAGCAAGAAAGAAATTATTTTTCAGATCTTTAGATAGGGAAAGAGTTCATGACTATAAGAGCAACAGAGAGGCTCATACAATATAAAATGGATAATTTTGATTAAATAAATTTTTAAAGTTTTTGCACAAACAAATCTAATTAGATGAGAAATAAACAAATAAAAAGAAATTTTTACAGCAAATTTCTCTGATAAGGATCTCACAGATATGATATATAAGGAACTGATTCAAATTTATAAGACTAAGAGTCATTCCTCTTTAGATAAATAGCTGAAGGATAAAAATAAGCAGTTTTCAAAGGAAGAAATCCAAGCTATCAACAACCATCTTTAAAAAAAACAACCACCAACCTTTACATCACTAAGAGGAGAAATACAAATTGCATTGAGGTTCCAACTCACACCCGCCAGACTGGAAAAATGACAAAAGAGCAAAATGACAGATATTGGTAAGGTGGCAGAGAAAAAAAGAATATTAATGTATTTTTGGTATTCATTAGTCTAACCATTCCGGAAGTTATGCCCCCAAAGTTAAGAAAATATGTATATACCTTAAAAATTGATTTGGTCCCAACTTTATTGGAAAGACATCACCCATGGATCGATTAAGGATTATATCTGTTATCAAAGACCAACTTAGCTAAATTCAGAGGGGCTCATCTTCAGCCTAGCCATAACATAATGTATGTTTAAGCCATAGAAGCTCTCAGAAGCCATCACAAAATCAGGGGGTCTACAATCTGCATTGAGAGACGGATGAAATATACTAGTAAATTCTCACATCATTAAGGATAGAAATTAGTTTGTTTTTTTTCCCACGAGAGTTTCTTTCATTCCATGTGAAAGAAAGTATTGTGAACAAAGAGGTTATGTAGAGGCTTTAGTAGGGTTCTACATATCAAACAAACACTGACTCACTGTCTCCTCAGGGCTTTTAGACTATCTCTTATTCTTTCTTTTGTGAACCTTGTTGACTATATGAGTTCCTCTAGTGCTCATTTAATATTACCACAATGTCATACTTCAAAGTCTGTTATCAAAGAAAAGATGAGTGTGCTTACAACCCTGAGCTTTTTTTTTAACTTTAAAAATTTTATTTGTATACTTTTATATTACCATCAGTTTCTAGTCTCCCTCCCTTTCCTTTACTCAGAGACCATCTGCTATAATAAAGGAAAAAAGGGAAGAAAAACAATTTAGCAGAATTAGCCACTATATTAGCTAAGGCTGACAATATATGAAGTTATTGATCCACATCTATCATCCCTACATTGCAAGAAAGATATCTTCCCACATCTTTTCTTAAAGGTCACATGTGGTCACTATTATTATATGGAGTTCACTTTCAATTTTTTTTATTCTTTCCCATTAATATTGTTGTAGGCACTATGAATATTTTCTGCTTCTACATCATTTTGTATCATTTTAATTCATAAGAAGATTTTCATTTTTTCCAAATTTTTTTCATATTCTTGGAGTCTTACAACACAGTGACATTACATTATGTTTATGTATCGCAATTTGTTTAACCATTCCCCAGTCAAAAGAATCTGATTTTCATTCTTTATCTGAGTCTTTTATCTCCCCATTGAATGCCCTCGTTCTCCAATCCATCCTAAGTTCTACCCTTCCCTTAAAGTCTAAAAATATAAAATCATAAAAGTAAAAGTGATCTCATCTAGGCTAGTAAGTACCCAAGAATGGATTTGAACTCAGGTCTTCCTGACTCCAAGCCCAATGCTCTATTCTCTGCTCTACTTAGCAGCCAAATCATGATTTTCTACATAATCTTTGAGAAATAACCATCAAGGACTTCTGGGGGGGGCGGAGCCAAGATGGCAGAGTGAAAACGGGACTCTCTGCCTCTCCTCCAATCTTCTCTCAAACGAACAATAAAATAAGCCTCTGAACTGATCTTCAAGTCAACAAATTCAGAAATATTTGGACACTGCTCTCCAAAGAACTTCATATCAGGTTTGTCTAACTCGGACAGAGGGATAAACAAGCAGACTCGGATATAGGCCGGAAGTGAGAGTGGGACTCAGCTCAGCGTGGCAGAAACTCCAAATTCCAAACACCTGGAGTTTATCTGAGGCACTCGGGACACTCTGCCCTGATTGGGGGCAGGTGTTCTGGCAAACTTGCCTTGTTTAAGGAGTAATTTGGACTTAGTCCTAGCCCCCACCGGCCCAGCACCTTAAGTTAATTCGCCTAAGTGCCCCAAGGCAAAGAGCTTTAGCCGGGGTTTTTCCAAACCTTAAAGAAATATACACGCTGTCTAAAAAAAATGAAGAAGCAAAAGAGAGCTCTCACCATAGACAGCTTTTATTGAGTCAGAGAAGGGCTGACCCCAGATCCTGAGGTTCCTTTAGACAAGGAAATCAGCAGGACCATCACTGTTCCCCTTTTCAAAAGGCCTTTCTGGAAGATTGCAT